>JACVTC010000027.1:620000-757500 GCA_016946835.1 Neocallimastix lanati (nom. inval.)
TCCAATTAATTCAATATAAAATTAATTACTATATTCTTTAAAATATATATTTACGATATATTTATATAAATATATATTAATGTTTAAATTTATAATTATATATACAATAACAATACAATATTATTAATTGACAATATATATGTTAAGCATAATAAACTAGAAAAAAAATTATACATTATAAATAATAATAATAATAATAATAAATCAATTTAATAAAAAATATATTATTATTATTTTTTTTTTATTAATTTGAATATCAATAATACATACAAAACTATATATATATAACGAAATATTTTTTGAATATATATATATATAATATACTATTATATCATAATATAATATATATTTATTATTATATTAAATGATATAAAAATAAAAGTAATAATAAAAATATTATTAATTATTTTTTTTTATATGATTAATAAAAGGAAAAAAAAAATTATTATTATATAATATATACAATAAATAAGATCATAATTATTTTTCTAATTTCAAAAAGTAAAAAAAAAAATCTTTTTGAATTGGAACATAAATATTAAAATTAAATATATATATATATATCTTTTTTATTAAATTGGAATTTATGCATTAAAATTTTGGAAAATATTATTTATACTATATTTTTATTTCTTGAAATTCATTGTATATTTTTTATAGTTTTTAAATAAAAAAAATTAAAATTATCGTTATTAGTAATTAAAAATTTTCATTGTAATTAATATATTTTACCACACAACAAATAAATCAAAATATATAATATTTAATAATTATATATATTTAATTATATGTAAAGATGTAAAGTTATTAAATATAATATACATAATTTATGAAATAGTTTAAGAAAAAAAATTTTTTTTTTGTTTTAACTTTATTCGATCTAAAATTTATAATTATAAATTAGCTTTCAATTATTTAATAGTAACGATAATACAATTATTTAATTTTTTTTCTACAAAGTAATAACTAATATTTTCAAATATAAAAATATATTTACACTATATATATATATATATATATTTGCTTTTTACATGAAAAACTAAAGAATTTAAATATACAAATATATTTCATTATATATAATGAAAAAAAAAAAATGTTATTTATAAAATTATTATATTTTGTTTTATTAAATATATAAAATCAATTTTTTTTTTATTATTATTTATTTTTGAATTATAATAGAAATATACAATAAAAAAAAAATATATATATATATATATATATTATTATTATTATTATTATTATTATTATTTATTATTTTTTGAATTAATGAATTATTCATAGTAAAAAACAATTGATCGATCAGTTATTATTCTCTGGCCATATACAAAAATCTTTGATATTACCACACAAACCATGAACCAACCCAAACCACAACCCTAACCATAAACCTAAATTTAATTAACGTGACTTATTTTATAATTTACTTATTTATTTATATATTTATTAATTATCTATTAAGGGGAGAGCGAGTTTCAGAACCACACGTGAATAGATATAAGCCACATGTTTTTTGAGATGGCGTATTATATTTAAATTATTTTATATAAATAAATAATTAAATAATAATTAAATAAATATTTTATTTTATAATAATTTCATAATTTAATATATAAATATTTGATAATAAAAAATAAAAAAAAAAATAAAAAAAATAAAAAAAATAAAAAAATAAAAAAGATTAAAAAAATAAAATACAAAAAAAATAAAATAAAATATTTTCATATTTATTTATAAATTAATAAATAAATAAAAATTTTCAGAATATGGCGAATTTAAATCATTTACAGTAAAAAAATATATATATATAATAAAATAATAATATAAAGAATAAAAAAAATAAATAATAAAGTAAAATATAAAATATAAAAAAAAAAAAGAATAAAATAAAATATAAGATAAAAAAAAATAAATAATAAAGTAAAATATAAAATAAAAAAAAAAGTATAAAATAAAAGATAAAAAAAAATAAATAATAAAGTAAAATATAAAATAAAAAAAAAAGATAAAATAAAATAAAATATAAGATAAAAAAAATAGATTAAAACAAAAAAATAAAAAACAAATATAAAACTTTTAATTTAAAATATTTATAATAAATGGATGATCAATTAGAAATAAGTGAAACTAATAAAGAAAAAAACCAAATCATTGTAAATAGAAAATATAAATTTAATTTATGGTATATAACGAATAATACAAAAATATTCAAATGTACTAAATATAAAACAGTTAAAAAATGTAAATCTTACATTATTTTAAATGATAATAATAAAATAATAAAATATGAAAACAAACATACTCATCCAGGAAAAGAATATGATGCATCTATATCAATAGTAAAACATAAAATGAAAAATGAAATTAGAAAAACCTCAATCTCATTTGATATAAATCCAAAATATATATATAATGAAATATCTGAAGAAATTGGATTGATATGCCCTGAATATAATTCAATTAAATCCCAAATATCAAGATATATAAAAAAACAACTAACTCCTGATATATCAAAATTTAATGAAATTCCAGATAAATCTGAATATTATATAAACGAAAGAGATGAAAATTTTATGATATACAAAAATTCTAATATTATAATTTTTCAATCATCATTCCCCATTCCAAACAGAATTGTTTATTAAATACAACGAAAATATGTTTGCTGATGGTACATTTTATATTGCAGCAATATTTGGTTATCAAGTATTTATAACAAGAGTATTTGCTCCAGAAATAAATAGTTGTTATATTACATCACTATCTATATTAAATAATAAAGAACAAGCAACCTATGAATTGTTATTTGAAGAATTAAAAAAGAATGAAAGTAAATATAATAATAATATTATAGTTACACCAAAAATTTTGCGTTGTGATTTTGAAAAAAGTATATCCAATGCTTCCATTAAAATATTTCATAATATTACTATTAAATATTGTGTATGGCATTATAAAAGATCGTTAGAAGTTCAAAAAAATAAATTATGTTATAATGAAGTTGAAAATAATCATAAAATTTATTTGTTATATAAAGCTATTACAATTTTTTCCTTTTATAAATCCTGAATATATATTTGATATTTATAATTATATTAAAATTATATGTCAAATATATAATTATTTCAATTTTTTAAATTTTTTGGAATATTTTAATAAGACTTATTTATATAAATATGATATTCAATATTGGAATTATTATAACTATATAATCCACATAACAAATAATGCTTCAGAATCTTTTAGCAATTACTTAAAAAAATTGTTTTACAAAAAACCTTCTTTATATGAATTGATTTATCATTTAAAAATAGAAGAATCTTTATCTTACAATAATTACAAAAGGAAAATTGAAGGAGTTTGGAAAAAAAATGAATATTAACAAAAAATGATGAAATCAGTGATTTCATTAAAAAATACAAAAAAAAGGAATCCGAATTGATTGATAAAAAATGTGATAAAAATGATATCATTGATGTATGGTATAAATGTTTAATAGAATTAAACACGCTCTAAATTTATAAATAATAATTAACTAGAATATATATAATTTAAATTATATTTATATCAATATCAATATATTTTGTTAATATCAATATCAAAATATTTTACTAATATCAATATCAAAATATTTTATTAATATCAATAAAATATTTTATTGATATCAATAATAATAAATATTTAATAAAGAATTATAAAAATTTCATGAATTTTTATAAAAAGTAAACAATTACAAATTGTATATAAATTATTAAATGTATACATTAAAATTATATTTTTATGATATAATATAATATATTAAAATATTATTATATTTCTAAAAATATATAAATATTAAAAACTTTATTATTCTTAAAAAATGAAATTTATTAAATAAACAAAAAAAAAAAAAAAAAAAAAAGAACTTTTAAATTAGAGAGAAAAGTTACAAAGACTACTTAGTTAATAAATAAAAGTTATATTTTTTAATAAAATATACTTTAAACTACCTTTATTGTATTTTTAATGTATTAACAAAAATAAAATAAATAAAAGTTTTAAATATTTATTTTATATTTTTGTTATAATTGTTTTGTGTTATTTATAAAAAATAAATAATCAAATATTATTTATTTTTATTTTATAAAAAGTTGTAAAATAATTCTCTTTTAAAAATAAGAATTAAAGGCAACTTTAGAATACAAAATTTATAAACTTAAAATAATATAAATTTTTGTATCAATTGGTGGAGCAATCGGTCTTCCCGGGCGCTGCTATATTAAAAATTTTTCTTGTGTTCAATTTAAATTTTTAATTATATTATATTAATAAAATGAGTAGTACTTCCAAAAATACTAAAGAAATTAAAGAAACTGATACTGGAGGCTTTGAAAAAGCTATTAAAATCGCTAAAACAATTAGAAAGTTAGGAGATAAAAATTCTACCTTTCCAACTTGGGAAAATGAAGTCAAGAAATTATTAAATCATTATCCAATGGATGAATATGAGAAGATAAGAATAATAATGGCTACTGTAACTGATGAGAACTATGACCTTTGTAGTAATACCCTTTTTACAAATGACAAGTGTACTTCCGAGGACCTTATTAAAGAAATAAAAAAATTGTTAGGCTATGATAACACTTCTACTAACAACTTGGATAAGTTAGTAAAAATAAGAGTTCAAAATAATAATATTAAAAGTTATAATTTAGATTTTAAAATTCTTTTAAACGGAATTGAAAAAGATGATAGACCCACTACCAAAAGAATAATTCAATATTATATCAGAGGTCTAAAAGGAACAAGATATTATTACTCCTTAGTCTTAAAAAAATTTAGTAGTCTTGATGATGCGATAAAAGAAGTAAATAAAATGGTATCTTCTTATGAAGAGTATGAAGGAAGTCATAATAAAACGTATCATAGTAATAAAACATCTCATAAAACCAATCAAATCCAAAGTAGAAATAGAAACTACCCTTCAAACTATCCTTCTAAATATTCATCAAACAATTACAAAACAAATAATTTTAATAAAGAACCTTCTAAACCAAAAGATAATGAAAAAGATTCTGACGTAGAGAACCTTACAGAAAAGTTCTCTAAAATGCAGTTATATGTTTGTCACCGTTGTGGTAAACCTGGACACATTGCTCGTCATTGCATGAATGAGATATCTCCAGAAAATTTAAAATACGTACGTGAAAATCATTTAAATTAATAAAGGGAAGTTCTCAATCTTCCCATAAATTAAATAAAATTGAACAATCTTGTCCCTCCGAAGAAGAAGATTATCATTTGTACGCTATTAAAAGAAAACGAAATAATGAAAATAATGAAGAAAATGAAATTAATGAATCTTCTTCCACTTCAATATCGGACACCAATACTATATCAAGAAAGAAGAGAGGAAGGAAACCAATATTTAAATATCCTAAAATAATTGACCCTTCCATCTATAATAACAAGACTATCCAAGATGCAAAGAAACAAAATAAAGAAGACAAAAACAATAGACGACTTGGTGAGGACATTCAATATGATGAAGAGATAAACGAAAGTGAAATTAAAAAGAAGAATCCAAATACTCTTCATGATATTTTTAAAGCTATTGTTATGCTTAAAAATAATAAAGAATATAATTTGTATGAAGCATTAAATAATACTAATGCTAACATATCTTTTGCTCAACTCTTTGCTGTTAGTCCTTCACTCAGAAAGTTATGTTCAAAAGGTCTCAAATTAAATAATGAAGATCTAAGACACATTAATATGATTCAAAATTTTGATATTGAAGACTCTGATATGTCGACAGTTGATGAAACTATAAATGAACTTGATTACGCATTAAAGAATAATACACTTCAATTTGTTAAGGCTCCTGAAAAACCAATAAATCAACTCTATTCTGTAAATAAATCTAATATCGCTACTGTCTTAGGATTTGTAGATAATATTTCTTCTAAAATATTAATTGATACTGGTTCTGGTGTAAATGTAATTAAAAAATCTTTTTATAATAAAATTTCAAAAAACCATAATGCTATCTTAAAGGAAAAAACTTATTTTAAATTAGCAAGTAATGCTGTAGTATCTGCTGATCATGTTGTATTTTTATGTTTAGAATTTGATAAATTAAAAATAAATTCAATGTTTTGGATTTTGGATGATACAGATGAATGCTACGACATTATATTAGGTAGAAATTCCCAAAAAGAAAATAGGTTATATATTGATCCTGATGATGACGGATTATATATGAAAAGAGATGGAAAAACTTCTCTTTGTGTTGCTGCTCCTGTTAGTGTACCTTCCCACCAACGAGTCATTTTCTATATCTCGTTAGCTGCAAAAATTTCCGATAATATTAAATCTGATAATTCAATCATTCCTAACCCCTCTCCATTAAATAATTTATTAGATTCTTTTAATGATATTTATATTAATCCCATAGAAGAAGAGAAATTACCTTCTATTTCTCTCGATGATATAGGTGAAAAATATATTGCAATAAACCTCATAAATAATACAACTTATTCCGACTTAAACGAAGAAAAACGTGTTGCTTCTTTGAAAGATATTTTAAACAATGATAAAAAATTGCAAATTTTGTTAAAAAATTTTGATGATGTTTTAATTGATTCAATTGATAGGATTAGAACTGCAAATGCAGAACCGCATTCCATTTCTCTCACAAATTCAAAACCTATCAAACTTAGACCATATAAAATTTCGCTAGAACAATCCTTAGCTTTAAAGAAAGAAATTAAAAAACTATTAGATCATGGTTTATGTAAAGATTTAATAAAATCTTTAATAATTTACATAATTAATTAATGTAATAAAACTACATAAATTTATGATTTACGTATATGAAAATTAATTATAAATTTATGTAAACTTTTCATAAAGGAAAAATTATTATTTAAATAATTTTGGATAATAACTTTAATCTAAATAATTTATTTAATTTAGTTTAGTTATTCTATTTAACTTAGTTAATTTAGTTTAGTTAGTTTAAAATACTTTAAAATTAATTTCGAAATAGTTTTAAATAGTTAAATTTAGTTTAAATAGTTTATAAAAATAGTTTTGAATTGTAAATATATAAACATTAGTATTAATAATATTTATATAATAAATATATAATAAATGAGTTGTTATTGAATTTAATTATTATTGTAAATTAGTTGAAAGTTTATTAAATTAATTATTGTTTAGTTTAGTTAATTATTATTTAATAAAATTAATAAATATTTTGTTTATAAATAAATAGTAATATATGTAAATTAGATAGAAATAATATATTATAATGTAATAATGAAAAAATATAAATACATGTAAATTTCTATAATTAAATCGATGTATTAGTTATTGACTATATGATAGTTAATAACAAAAAAGAGATTTAATTTTTTTTTAATTAATAAAGATTATTTTATTTAAAAAAACAAATTTTTATTACGTGTTTTTTTTATTTTGGTGTTAAAATTTGTTATTTGTAATCTGTTTCTGATAGAACTCTTTACAGTTTAATTGTCCCTTCTCATTCCCCATGGGCTTTTCCTGTTCTATTAGTGAAGAAGAAGAAGAATGGAGAATGGAGAATGTGCGTAGATTATAGAAAATTAAATGAAATTATAATAAAAGATGCTTATGCCTTGCCTTTTATCGATGAACTGTAAGAGTCGGTTCATGGGGCCAAAATATTTTCTGCCCTAGATCTATTTTCTGGATATCATCAAATTCCTATGGATCCAAAAGATGTTGAAAAGACCGCTTTTACAACAAAATTTGGTAATTATAATTTTGTTGTTATGCCATTTGGTCTGACAAATGCCCCTGCTTCATTTCAACGTGAAATGAATCGTATTTTAATCCCCCTTATTGGTAAATGCTTATTTGTTTATATGGATGATATTTTAGTTTATTCTCCCACCTTTGAACAACATCTTAAAGATTTAGAAAGTGTTTTTCAAATTCTTAGAAAATATAAATTTTCTGTAAATATTACCAAATGTAAATTCTGTCAAAAATCTGTGGAAGTTTTAGGTCATGTTTTATCTGATGAAGGTATCAAACCGATACCTAGTAAAGTATTCGCTATCTCTTCATGGAAAATTCCATCAAATGTAACTCAATTACAGTCTTTTCTTGGTCTTGTTGGCTATTATAGAAAGTTTATTCCAAACTTCGCCAACATTTCAAATATTTTATACAAGTTAACTAGTAAAAATACTTCCTTTTTATGGACTGAAGATCACACTATTGCTTTTAACTCTTTGAAGGATGCAATTTGTTCTAGTCCCATATTAAAGTATCCTGATCCTATGAAGTCTTTCATTATTCGTACAGACGCTTCTTCTTATGCTGTTGGTGTTGTTCTTTTACAATTTTATGAAGATACTCAAAAAGAACATCCTATCTATTTTTATAGCCGTTGTCTAAAGAAAGCTGAATTGAATTATTCTGTTACAGAAAAAGAAGGTGTTGCTGTTATCTTTGCTTTAAAGAAATTACGACCTTACATTGCTGCCTCTCCCTTTCCTGTTAAATTGTTCACTGATCACAAACCTCTTATCGGATATTTTTATTCAAGTATACCTTTAAACGATCGTCACATTCGTTGGATTTCCCTTTTCAATGAATTTAAAGTTGAAATTATTTATGATAAAGGTAAAAATAATATATTTGCGGATGTTCTCTCTCGTATTCCTTCTGGAAATATTCTTTCTATTTCCTCTATCGAATTTACCTTAAACAATACTAGCCTTCTTTCAGATGATATTCCTTCTCCTGTTTATGATTATATTAAAAATAATTATTCTTTTCTTGATGGTTGTCTTGTTTATCGTAATAAAAATAATAATTTTCTTAAAGTTATTGATGATCCTAAAGAAAAACATGAGCTTGTGGTAAAGGCTCATCTTGTGGGCCATGAAGGTGTCGCGAAAACACTTTCTCGATTGAAAGAAATTTACTATTGGCCAGGTATGAAAAGCGATGTGGAAACCGTTATAAAAACTTGCTTTAAATGTCAATGTTATAGACCTTCTCCTGTTCCAAAGGGCACTTCTACTATTCCGACTGTTGTAGAAAGACCTTTTGTTCGTGTTGGTTTAGACATAGTTGGTCCTCTTACAGAAACTAAATCAGGTAATAGATTTATTATCGTTTTAATAGATTATTTTACTAAATGGATTGAAGCAAAAGCTACAAGGACTATTGAAACTTCTGATGTTATAAAATTTTTACAAGAAGTCTTTTCTAGACATGGTGTTCCCGAAGTTATTATTACAGATAATGGAAGACAATTTATTGCCGATATAACCAAAGCTACAATTGATTTATATGGAACATGGGTCAGATTTATTTCTCCCCGTCATCCAGAAGCAAATGGTCAAGTGGAAAACGCAAATAGAGAAATTATAAAAGTTTTAAGACACATTTATGATAAACAAATTGAATGGGATAATTTTCTTTTTTCTACTTTGTGGGCTTTAAGAACGACAAAGTCAAGTGTTACAGGATTTAGTAGTTTTGAGCTACTTTATGGAAGAAAAGATCCATGGCTTTTAAGTGTTACTCTTCCGGATCTACCAAAAGAAAAAGACGAAACTGACTTAGAATATAATGTAAGAAGATTTATTAGACACCAAGAATGGGTTAAAGAAGCCGTTGATAATATTCAATATGCACATTCATATTGGTTACAACGATCAAAGGCCTCTTCTAATATGTTACATAAATATAAACCTGGTGATTTAGTTCTTATAAGACATATAAATAGAAAGAAATTAGATCCATATTATATAGGACCCTTTAAAGTATTAAAATCTTCTAAATATAACACTTTGGTTTTACAAACACTAGATACTAATACAATTTTAGAACGTAATATCCATATAAAAGATGTAAAACCTTATTTGATATCAATATAAAAAAAATTAAAAAGGTCAATCACAATAGTAATAAAAATTTACACAAAAAAAAAAAAAAAATATATATATATATATATATATAAAGTGGCCTTTTGTAAAAATTATATTTATATTTTAGAAAAATTATTTTATTAAATTACATTTTATATAAAAAAAAATAATAATAATAACTCGCTAACGTATTATTATAAAATATAAAAATTATATGAAATTTAGTAATAATATCTTTATTATTTTTATTTTATTTTTATTCAGCTATCCCTAAAGTGATATCTTAAGGAGGGAAGTCTTGATAAAGAATTATAAAAATTTCATGAATTTTTATAAAAAGTAAACAAATACAAATTGTATACAAATTATTAAATGTATACATTAAAATTATATTTTTATGATATAATATAATATATTAAAATATATTATATTTCTAAAAATATATAAATATTAAAAACTTTATTATTCTTAAAAAATGAAATTTATTAAATAAACAAAAAAAAAAAAAAAAAAAAATAATAAACTTTTAAATTAGAGAGAAAAGTTACAAAGACTACTTAGTTAATAAATAAAAGTTATATTTTTTAATAAAATATACTTTAAACTACCTTTATTGTATTTTTAATGTATTAACAAGAATAAAATAAATAAAAGTTTTAAATATTTATTTTATATTTTTGTTATAATTGTTTTGTGTTATTTATAAAAAAATAAATAATCAAATATTATTTATTTTTATTTTATAAAAAGTTGTAAAATAATTCTCTTTTAAAAATAAGAACTAAAGGCAATTTTAGAATACAAAATTTATAAACTTATATATAAATTTTTGTATCAATTATAATAAATTTTATTCTATTATTTAATTAATTTAATAATAAAATATATAATTATATTTATTTTATTTAAATAAAATAAAATGGAAAGGTTTTATTATTAAAATATTTAATAATAAAATATAATAATAAAATAAAATTAAAAAAAAATAAAAATAAAATAAAATTCTTAACAGAAAACTTATTTATTCTTTTATTTATTTTTTTTTTGTTTGTTTGTTTTTATTTTATTTATTTAATGCTAAAATACAATAAATAAAAATGAGTGTGGTTCGTTTCGGAATGTGGCTTTAAAAAGTTTTACATAAATTTTCATTTCGGAATGTGGCTTATGTTATTTTTTTTATAAATTTTTATTTATGAATATAATATTTAAAACATTAAAAAAAATGGCACATATAATTTCTTTGAAAAAATAATTATCAAAAATATTTAAAATGTGATATATTTCAAAAAAAAATGATGATTTACATTCGCCATATTCTGAAAATTTTTATTTATTTATTAATTTATAAATAAATATGAAAATATTTTATTTTTTTTTTTTTTGTATTTTATTTTTTTATTTTTTTTATTTTTTTTATTTTTTTTATTTTTATTTTTATTTTTTATTATCAAATATTTATATATTAAATTATGAAATTATTATAAAATAAAATATTTATTTAATTATTATTTAATTATTTATTTATATAAAATAATTTTAATATAATACGCCATCTCAAAAACATGTGGCTTATATCTATTCACGTATGGTTCCGAAACGCGCTCTCCCCGTCGAAATGCAATACTTCCAAATAAATATTTCAAATTAAAATAATTCTAATAAAAAAATTTTATTGTTAAAAAAAACGGTTGATCAGTTATTACCCTCTGGCTATAAAAAAAAAAGGGAATAAAAAAAAAATCTCTATAACCACAAGAAGCATGAACCACACCTAACTGCAATAGATTCATGTAATAAATATTTTAAATATTTTATTATTTAATATGTAATATTAATCATTTATTATTATTTAATTATTTAATTATTTATTATTCATTACTAATTATTAAAATAATAATATCATATATATTATATAAAAATAAAATATTTCCAATTAATGTTGTCTTCTTACAAAAAAAAAAAAAAAAAAAAAAAAAAAAAAATTGCTACTAAAAACGATTGATCAGTCATTACCTTCTTACTATAAAAAAAAAAAAAAAAAAAGAGAAAAAAAAAAAAAAAGAACATAAAAATATCTACATAAACAACCCAAATTGAAATTCACGTGATTTATTTTATCATTTATTATTTATTTATTTATTTATTTATTTATTATTCATTGTTCATTATTAAAATAATAATAATAAATCATTTGTGTTTATAAAAAAATAAAATATTTCAAACTAAAGTAGTCTTACAAAAAAAAAAAAAAAAAAAAAAAAAAAAAAAAAAAAAAAAAAAACTATTGTTACTAAAAACAATTAATAAGTTATTACCCTCTGGCTATAAAAAAATGCTAAAAAAATAAAAAGAAAAAAAATATCTACAACCACCACAAGGGGAGAGTTGCATTTCCCCAAATTGTATTTCCAGGTTGCATTTCGCCAACTGAAGTATTGATATAAATAAATGAATAAATAAATAAATATTAATTCAAAATAATTTTTTGTAAAATTGTTTTTATTCGATATTAATACTATTTAATTTTATTTATTTATTTATTTATTTAATAATTTTCAGTTTAGCGAAATGCAATTTGGCGAAATGCACCACACCCCTAACTTTTTATTATTTTATATAATTATATACCTTTTATAATTATATATTTTTATTATTTACTTATATAATTATATATCTTTTATAATTATATACTTTTATTTTCTTATATAATTATTTAGTTTTAAATAATTATATATTTTATCATTATCTTATATAATTATATTTCTTTTATAATTATATATTTTATTCACTTATATAATTATTTGATTATAATAATTATATATTTTTTATTATCTTATATAATTATTTGTCCTAAATAATTATATATTTTTATTTTACTGTATAATTATATTTCATTTATAATTATATATTTTATTCACTTATATAATTATTTATTTTAATAATTATATAATTATATATTTTTATTATTACTTTTATAATTATATACTTAGATTAGTATCTTATATAATACTTAGATTATTATCTTATATAATTATTTACTTTTAATAATTATATATTTTAATTTCTTAAATAAGTAATATTACTTATAGTTATTAATACTTAATAATAGTTATTTTTAATATTTCCTTTTAGAGATAGTCAAGATATTGAAATTCCTCATGGGATTTCAGTATATGAATTTTAAGTTAGTGTTACTATTGTTATCAAAAAATTACTATTCATATTAAAATAAATATTACTATTATTTTATCCTTAGAAATTAGTTAAATTTTCATAAATTTTCTCTTAGATATAGTTAATTGTTGTAAAATTATCACTTTTATTTATTTTATTTTTTTTCTATTAAAAAATTTTTTTTTTTTTTTTTTGTTTACATGAAATTTTTATTTATTTAAATCGTGTTTTCATTCACTTAATTATTTCTTATTAATAAATTTTTATTTATTATTAAATTATATATAACTTATAAAATATTATAAAAATAAATTATTATTAAATAATCATATTATATTAAAATATCTGGAATATTAAACTTAATTTCTAACACTCCCTCGTAAGTTTAATTTCCTCTTAGTTGCCATAGCATTATTCTTCTAAACTTGTTTAATAAAGGTCCATTAAGATATTTAGTTAGTCCGTCCGCTAAATTATTTTCTGATTTGATGTATTCCAATTTAATTTCTTTTTCTCTTACTAATTCTCTGACTTTATGATACCTTAAATTAATATGTCTAGACTTTGGATTAATAGTTTCATTTTCACTATTGTATATAGCTGCTTTATTATCTACTTTTATTTTAATTGTACCTGTATTTATATTTAATTCTCTCATAAAGTTTTTAAACCACATACATTTAAGCGCACATTCATTTAAACTATAATACTCACTTTCTGCAGTTGATATAGAAACACAGTGCTGTAATTTAGAATACCAACAAATAGGTGTTTTTCCCATATTAATTATGAATCCAGTTGTCGAACGTTTTGTTTCTTCATCTCCACCTAAATCTGCATCAACATAAACATCCAGATTAATGTTACCTGTATAAGAAAGTCCATAATATTTTGTTCCTTTTAGATATCTAAATATTTTTATTACATTTATCCAATCTTCATAAGTTGGATTTCTGTTCTTTCTGGAAGCTTTACTAGTGGCAAATAGGATGTCCGGTCTTGTACCCATAGCAAGGTAGAGTAGACTGCCAACAGCTTGCATATACTTCTTCGGATCAAAGCTTCTTTTTCTTAATTCTTCATCTTGAATATATGTTAAACTAGATATTTGATTATATTCTTCAATTTTAAATTTTTCCAAAATTTTATTTAAATATTGTAATTGATGCATGATATATCCATATTTCGTTTTAATAAATTTTATGCCTATTATGAAATCTACAGGTCCAATATCACTTAAGTCAAAAATATTTTTAATTTCGGATTTAACATAATTTATTTCATTCTTCTTTCCTGAAATAATTATATCATCAACATAAATTGCTAATATACATGAAATATTGCCTTTGTTATCCCTTTTACAATATACGCATGGTTCACTTTTTGTTCTTGTAAAACCCAATTTTAATAACGTTTCATTTATCTTGTTATTCCACATTCTTCCAGCTTGCTTCAACCCATATATTGCTTTATTTAACTTCCAAAAACCAGGATTTTCGAAACCTTCAGGAGTTTCCATGTATAATTCTTCTTCTACTTCTGCATTCAAGTATGCAGCTTTGATATCCAGTTGATACATATCGAAATTATAATATGCAGATAAATTAGTAATTATCCTGAGGGAGTCCTGTTTCAGAGTTGGAGAAAAAGTTTCCTCATAGTCCACACCGTAAATTTGTGAAAATCCTCGAGCTACCAGTCTTGCTTTGTATTTGATAATATTACCTTTATCATCTCTTTTATAACTGAATACCCACTTGCTTGATATAAGATTTTTATTGTTTGGAATGCTTTTTACAACTGAATATACCTTTTTAATTTTCATATTGTTTAATTCATTTTCTACAGCCTCAAGCCATTTTTTTTCATCCGGTCTTCCAAAAATATCATTAAAATTTAGTGGTGGGTCTAATTCTTGATCTTCGTTAAATTTACTTAAATTTAAATTATTTGTAATTCTGAATTTTTTATATAACTTTTCGGTCTCATCTATAAATTTTCTTTTTGTTAAATTATTATTTTCGTCCATATTTCCATTATTGTTATTTTGAATATTATTACTAGTATTTGGAATATTATTTATACCGTTATCTTTATTATTGTCTATAAAATAATCCACATTTTCATTAACATTTTCATTAATATTATTAAATTCATCTTGTTGAGATTTATTATTATTATTATTATTATAATTGTTATTTTGTAATGTTGTTTCCTCTTGATTAAAATTCTTGTTATGTACATTTTCGTATTCACTATTATTATTTTTATTTTCATTTTGATTAACTGTATTATTTGTATTATTACTGTCCTTTGAATTATCCATATTATAATTGTTGTTTGACATATTTAAATTGTTGTTATTATTATAATAATTATCAACCTGAAAATCTTCATTATAAATATCATCTCCCTCGATTTCATAATAGGGAGTAAAATTTAAAAGTTCAGGAGGAGAAGAAGGAGCTGAACAATTTCCAGGAATATCTTCAAAGAAAACAACCGAACGAGAGAGAATCACCTTATTATTAGTGATATCATAAATTCTATAAGCTGATGGATTAGTATCATATCCAATAAAAATACCAGGAAGGGCAGAATTGAAAAGCTTTTTTCGAAATTGTTTGGGTACATAAAAGAATACCCTACATCCAAAAACACGAAATTTAGAAAAGTCAACCTTATTATCATAAAGTAACTCATAAGGAGTAGAATTTCCAATACCTCTGTGGGGAATACGATTGTAAATGAAATTAACAGTAGAGACGGCGTCCTCCCAAAAAACATGGTTTAATTTACCTTCTTCAAGAATGGCACGAGCATTTGGGATAAGAGTGCCATGTAGTCTTTCTATCCGACCATTTTGTTGAGGTGAATATGGTATTGAGAATTCATGCACAATACCGTTATTAGTACAAAAATCTTCAAAAAACTTGTTTGTAAACTCAGTTCCATTATCCGTACGAAGAAATTTAATGTTTCTTCCAAAAATATTTTTAATCATATTATACCATGAGATAAATTTTTGAAAAACCTCAGCCTTAGACTTAAAGAATAAGATCCAACCAAAGCGGGAATAATCATCCAAAATAGAAAGGAAGTATTTGTTTCCATAGAGGGATTCATCAGTAATTGAGACTGTATCCATATGAACCAACTCAAATGGTTCTTTGGCCCTATTGTCATTTTGCTGGAAGGGGAAATTTTTTAATTTTGTTTTGGCACATATTTGGCACTGCTGCTTAGTATTAATTTTTGTTAAAATATGTCGAAGATTATTTATGTTGAAGTGCCCAAGTCGTTTGTGCCATAGAAATAAACTTTCACTGTCTGAATCTGCAATGTAATTGCATATACCATTGTTGATTGGAAATGTGAACTTCTTTTTTGATGTCCAAATGGTATATGTTTTTGTATTATTTGAACATGCTGTAAATAATTTATTATTATTTTTATTGTATATTGATACTTTATTGATATTGTTATCTTTGAAAAATACCGTTTTAAAGTGACTATCAGTCAAACAATCTACTGACATCAAATTTCTTTTGAATTCTGGAATAAATAAAATATTTTTTAATGAAATTTTATTGTCATTTATGTATCCATTAAATTCTCCTATGTATTTTGATTTTACATAATCTCCATTAGCAAAAAATATTTTCTTATTGAAGGCTTTCTTATTATCTAAAAGATCTACGTTTCCGGTCATGTGGTAAGTTGTACCGGAGTCTAATGTCCATGGAATTATTTTTTGAATTGAATTATTATTTTTATTTGACATCTCTTTGTTTTGTGTATCGTCTTTTATGTAATAACTTTTATTTTTAAATGGTAATGCTGAAGTGTTGTGGTTGGATTCCGCATATGATTGATTGTAATCCTCAAAGAAATAGTTCATATGCGTATCCTCATTTTGTTTATTTTTTTCAATTTCTGTGTTTAGTGATATGCCTCCCTTTATTTGTTTCTTTACTGTTGTATCTCTTATAATTATTTTTTCCATTTCTTTTGAATTTACATTCGGAGGCGAAGTGTCCCTTTTTTCCACAATTCCAGCATTCTACTGTACTTTTATTATATTTTTCGGATTTTCTTTGATAGTCTTTATTTTTAAAACCTTTTCTTTGATATCTATATTTACTATGCGAGAATGAGTTATTAAAATTTGATTCAACATACTCGTTATTATTATCCATATTCTCACCCTGTTGATTATTATTATTTCCAAGTATACCATTATTTCCAATAGCTATAGACTCATTACTTTGATTTCCGGCTTCATTTTTCTTTCTTCTTTCAGAGAATTTTATAAGTCTTTGGTTTGTTTTGATAAGTAAGCTGGCAAAATCCTCAAACGAACCTTTAAAAATAATAGCATTAGACCTTAATGCTAAATCGTCAGGAATACTGTTGTAGAGATAGTCAATCTTCTCTTGCTCAGTTAATTGACATCTCAATGTGCTTAACTCTCTGAATTTTGCTTTCATGTTCGAAATGAAAATGGATAGAGAGATATTATTATCAGGAATGTACTTTTCTTTTTCAAGAGAGTTTTTGATTTCTTCTACTAAATCATTGTCATCATTCATGTTCATACTTTTAATTAATTCATAAATTTCGAATGCGGTTAAAGTTATAAAATCAAATTTCTCAGCCAGTTCATTTGGAATGCTGTTTAAAAGATATTCCTTAACAAGTGCATCTGACTGGACCATTTCGTCAGTTACACTCTCATCATAGTACATATCATTCGTTCCATCTACTAATGTTAGCTTTCTTATTTGTTCTTTGCTAAGTTTTCCTTCGGGAATTTTTTTAATGACCTCATTCATTATAAAATTTTGCAATCTTTTTCCCTTAAGCAAAAGGTAGAACTCCTGTTTCCACAACCTAAAGTTTGTGTTATTTAGAATATCCTTTGTAGCGTTTTTTTCGACGTTCATTCTTAGTCTTCCCTTCCTTTAAAATTTTAATTTTAATTTCTATCAATTATTATTCTCTTTATTTTTTATAATATTACTTTACTTTTAAATTATTTAATTAATATAATAAACTTTATAGTTTTATTTTATTTTGACACTTCATTTAATTAATTATTCCTTTACAATATTATCATATACTTAAGAGCACTTGAGACTCTTAATCTGTTGTAAAATTATCACTTTTATTTATTTTATTTTTTTTCTATTAAAAAATTTTTTTTTTTTTTTTTTGTTTACATGAAATTTTTATTTATTTAAATCGTGTTTTCATTCACTTAATTATTTCTTATTAATAAATTTTTATTTATTATTAAATTATATATAACTTATAAAATATTATAAAAATAAATTATTATTAAATAATCATATTATATTAAAATATCTGGAATATTAAACTTAATTTCTAACATTAATTAATATAATTTCCTTTTTTAGATAATGGACATATTTAGTATGTCCGTTTTACTTTTTAATCAAAACTTTAAATACTTTAATTTACTTTTGATCAAAAATTAATAACTTTAAATTTATTCCTGATCAAAAACTTTAAATAGTTTAATATTATTTGATTTTAATAGTTAGTTAAATCTTTTAAATATTTATACTTATTTATAATAGTTTATAATTTTGATATTTAGCTATTCCTTATAATAATTATACTTAGTAAATACTTTAAATAATTTTATATTATTATATATTTTATTCTTGTAATTATTATATTTATCAAATACATGTAATACTTTGTAAATCTTAAATAAATAAAAGAATTTAAAACCTAACCCTAACCCCACCACAAGAACCATGACCAACCTTTTTTTTTTTTTTTTCTTTTTTAAAAATTTTTATATAACTATATATTTTATAATAATAATTAAAAATTTTTTTTCAATTATCAATCCATCAATCTTTATTAATATAAAATAAAAAAATTTTATTCATTCAATCAATTTAATTTTTAATTTATTTTATCCAATTATTTTATTTAATTTTAAGTTATTTTATCCAATTATTTTATTTAATTTTAAGTTATTTTATCCAATTATTTTATTTAATTTTAAGTTATTTTATCCAATTATTTTATTTAATTTTAAGGTATATATTTTGAAAATTTTCTTATTTTTTACTTTCTCTCCATGAGTAACGGTAAAAATAAAGGAATAATTATTACTGACTCGAGTCCTATACAAGAGGACACTAATGATACGGAAAAAAATTCAGTTATCATAATCCCTGACTCTGAAAATGTTAATAATAAAACCTCACTTTTTTCTAAACAAACTAATAACATCAAACCAACTTTGCTTGATCAAAATTCTGATTCTACTCTATGTTCTTGCAACAATGATTCTACTGACTCTTCTATGATGGATAATTCTGAGTCCATTAATTTATCTTCTGACTTATCTTTTATTAATACTGATTCATCACTGATGGAACCTATATTTGTTGATTCTTCTCCTATTTCTAAACTACCAGAGAACTCAATTCTTAATAAAGTATCTGATGGAGCTCTTGCTGCCTTTCTTTGTAGACCCAACTCATATATTGTCTGTGGCTCCTGTGGCAATATATGGCAAAGAAATACCAGTAAATCCTCTAATGGTACCTACTTAAGATTTAGTTGTAGAGGTACTCTTCCTGATGGTTCGAAATGTAACAGTTCTGCTTCTATTGCGAATTTCAAAGCCTTTCTCATGGATCTCCATATTAAGCACTTTAATTGAATATAATGTTGTTAATAATTCATTTATTAGACACGACCATTCTTTATGGGAATCTTTTAATAATTCTTATTCCACCGAGAAAGATCAATATTCTTATACTCGTCTTTCCCATATCTCCAATTCTATCAATGCTAAAAACACTACCATTATTAGCATAAGAAAACAATTCTCTTTTGCGAACACTTCTCCATATTCCACTCACTTCTCCTTTTCCGATACTAGCTGTAAAAGACCCCTTACTTCGTATGATATCTCTACTTCTAGTCTCAAAAGTAATGACCAAAAACTCAACCATATCTGCCATTTGTTGGATGACTTCAATAAATCTCTTTCTATTAATAAGAAGCAAAAAACTTCTTCTTCATCATCCTTTCCTGACGACATCACTTCATTTGATGTCAATACTATTAACTTACTTAGAAAAGATGTTTTTCGTATTAAAAAGAATATCACTGATTTCCAAAATAATCTTTATGATATTAATGAAAATTTCAATCAATTAAAAAATATCATTATTTCCCAAAATGAACAAATTATTTCTTTAAAACAATACTGTTTACTCCTAAAGAACACCTCCGCTAGCTCATTTGATTGTAATACTCCTTCCAAGAATGATCCTGTTAATTTATTGTTTAACAATTTAGGACTTAACAATACTAAACACACCACTCCTCTCACCTTTGCTGAAGTTGAAAAAGCTGGTTTAACTAACTCCTCTATTAGATCTAAATCTTCGAAGAATTCTGCTATTCAAGTCAAATTCAATAAAATCGCTACTAAAGCTTCAAAAAATGGCCTGGCTCCAAATTTAAAGCAATCTCTGATTCTATTAAGGATTCCAAACTCTTAAACTCTGACCAGTCTAGGAAAGACTTTATTGATGCTTGTCTTGTACTTAATGCAAGACCTTCTAAGCCAGCTAAAGCTTCTGATCTTGTACCTATATATGTTGAAGGCATTAGACGTTGTGAAATGTCTCGTATTCGCCTCTGCTTTTCGAAAACGGGTATTCAAGTTTGGCAACTTAAAAACATCTCATTTATCGGTAATAATATATGTGAAATTATTCTTTATAAAAAATATTCTTCATTTATTGAAATCGTCAAGCAAGCTGGAATTTTCAAGATTCTTAAAGACTTTAATCCATCATGCTGCATTGACCCTCAAGCTACTCCAGAGCTTAAAGCTTCTATCAAATCAAAGTTTATTAAAAGATGTCAATCTATTATTTCACGTAATACTTCTCCATTGATTGTTAAAGAATTCTTTACTACCATGCTTCATTCCGTTGACCCCAACATTAATACTTTGAATTCTTCTTCTTCTGGTCCTGCTTCTGGTCCTTCTCATGATTCTAGTCCTGGCTCTACTTCTGATTCTGGTTTCTGTTCTGATTCAATTAATTATCCTTCTTTTAATTCTAATTCTATGCCTACTTCATCTACTACTTCTAAATTACAAGATGGAAAAATTATTTCCGAATCCACTGGTTGTTCTATTGTTGACCCTACTACCTCCTATCAAGTCACCACAGCAACTTCTAACTCTCCTCCTTCTTCAATGAATATTGATGAATCTTCCTACTGATCTTCCTCCTACTCCATCTATTAACAATACTTCTATTATGTATGCTAATGTCTGTGGTTTTGATCATAATAAAAGATCTGTTGTTTTTAACTCTCTCATTAATAAATATAATATTATATTTATTGCTGAATCCTGGTTCTTAATGATGAATCAGTTACCCATAATAAATTTTTTATTGCTTCCTCTATCAAACCTCCTAAATCCCCCTCTGGTCATTACAAAGGTGGTATTTACTGTTTTGCACATCAAAATCTCGCTCCTTTTATTCACATTCTTGATTCTTCGTTAAATTCTATTACTATTTCTATCTTCCGTAAGGTTATTAAAGCAATCTACTTGCAGCCTTCCTTGTCTGACTCAGACTTCGCTATGGCACTCCAATCTGAATACCATCCCTCATTAATTCTTGGAGATTTTAATATCGACTTCCTAAAGCATAAATTTAACACTCGACATACTATCGCCATTACTACTTGTAATGCTTTACGCTTATCCAGATTAATTCCCTCTTCTGGTATGAACCTTTCCAAATTAGATGCTGCTTTTTCTTCTGTTTGTCTTGGTGCTTCTCTCACTATTTTAAATTGTCCTTTCCCAACTGATCATCCTATGTTTGTTGTTTCATTTCCTGTTCTTGACGAACTTCATATTAATTTTAACAATAGAATTCGCTTCAATCTTCGTCAACTTGCTCTTCCTCTTATTCGGGGAGAATTATGCTCAAGACTCAATATTTCTTCTGACTTCTTTATTTCTCTTTTCCAAAATATTCATAACTTCTTTCGCCATGCTACACTTACTGAAAAACAATCAATTATTGATGAATCTGAACGTTTATTAGTTGACTCTATCCAAGATGACTGTGCAATTGTTCTTGGTACCTTTCACGGGAAACCAAAACCTCCAACTAACCTTCCGCATTCCCAGAATTTACCATCTTCTCGTCTTTCCAATTGTTTTCAAACTTGTGATGCTATTAGATTATTTAAAAACCACCTTCAATCTTCATCTCTTTCTCCTTCTTCTCTTATCTCCTCTGATCCTACTAATTCAGTCATACAGGATGTTTTTGACTTTTATAATGCCGCTTATAAACCAATTGATGATTCTTTTGCACCTGGTAATATTAGAGAGTTATTTACAGGTATTCCTGATGAAGACTTCATTAACTTTATCACTTTATCCTGTGTTACAGATCAAATTAGTAAACTCTCTTCTTCTAAGGCATGTGGTCATGATGGCATTCATGCTATCATTTTAAAAGCGTGTTCTAGCTCTAGACTATCTGCTGCTATATATTCTCTTTTTAAATGTTGTGCCTCTTTGGGTGTCACTCCGTTAAGATGGAATGAGTCTATTATTTTCCCTATTCCAAAAAAGTCCTCTTCTCGTCATATTCAAGACTATAGACCTATAGCGCTTACAAATATTTTCAGACGATTATTTGAATCCATTCTTCTTAAGTTTATTAGATCTAAACTCTCCATGTTCTTTGATCTTTGTCCTAATCAAACGGGCTACTCTACTATCACTCATGCTATTGTTTCTAATGAGATAGCTTGCTCTGGTTCCTCATTACAATTTCACGTATTCCTTGACTTAAGGAAAGCTTATGACTCGGTACCTATGGTCATGTTGGTTAATAAACTTATTAATAGAAATATTCCTTCTGGCATTGTTTCTCTTTTAATCTCTCTTTTCACCTCCTGTACTACAAGAATTCTTGTTAATGGTGAATTAACAAATAAAATTCAACTTTCTAGAGGACTCATGCAGGGTGCCATCTTGGCATTTCCCCAGATTGCATTTCGCCAAGTGGCGTATTATTAAAATGTTGCATTTCCCCAAGTTGCATTTCGACAAATGGCTTATTGATATAAGTAAATGAATGAATAAATAAATAAAAATTCAAAATAATTTTTTTAAACTTGTTTTTATTATATTTTATAATTAATTATAGATATTTTTTAAAATAAAATAATTATTAATAATATTTAATTATAAAAATAAATTTAATTATAAAGATATATTTTAATATTTTGTAAAAAAATAATATTATAACAATACTTTAATTATAAAAATATATTTTTAAAATAATAAATTTTTATCATATATTTTAATGTTCTTAAGCTAACCAAATCTAATAAAGATTAAAAATACAATAATTATTAAAGTATTTTTAATGGGTGTGGGGCATTTCGCCAAATTGCATTTCGCCAGGTTGCGTTTCGCCAATTTTTTTGAAAGCATTTGGCGTATTAAAAAATGTGGCATTTCGCCAAGTTGCTTTTAACCAAATTGAGAATTATTAAATAAATAAATAAATAAATAAAATTAAATATTTTTAATATTGATGTATTTATATTTTTGAAGTAAATATTTAAATATTAAAAAATTTTTTTTCATATATAAATAGCTTTACAAATATCTGTTTAAATAAATAATAAATTGATAAATAATAAATAAAAAAAAAAAATAATAATAAAATAAACAATATAGTAATATAATTAATAAAAAAAAATAATAATATAAACACTATTGCTATAATTATAAAAGGATTGTCATTAATAATAATAATGACGATTAAATTATAAATAATATTATTACTATTTTACAAAATATTAAAATATATCTTTATAATTAAATATATTTTTATAATTAAATATTTTAAATAATTATTTTATTACTATTTTACAAAATATTAAAATATATCTTTATAATTAAATATTATAAACTATTATTTTATTACTATTTTACGAAATATTAAAATATATAATAATAATTTTTTTAATAGTAAAAATTATTTTAAAAAGAGAATAAATGAATAAATACAATAATTATTTTTAATCTTTATTAGATTAGGTTAGCTTAAGAACATTAAAATATATTTTTATGATAAAATTTTATTATTTTAAAAATATATTTTTATAATTAAAGTATTGTTATAATATTATTTTTTTACAAATATTAAAATATATCTTTATAATTAAATATTATAAACTATTATTTTATTACTATTTTACGAAATATTAAAATATATAATAATAAATTTTTTAATAGTAAAAATTATTTTAAAAAGAGAATAAATGAATAAATACAATAATTATTAAAGTATTTTTAATCTTTATTAGATTTGGTTAGCTTAAGAACATTAAAATATATTTTTATGATAAAATTTTATTATTTTAAAAATATATTTTTATAATTAAAGTATTGTTATAATATTATTTTTTTACAAAATATTAAAATATATCTTTATAATTAAATTTATTTTTATAATTAAATATTATTAATAATTATTTTATTTTAAAAAATATCTATAATTAATTATAAAATATAATAAAAACAAGTTTAAAAAAAATTATTTTGAATTTTTATTTATTTATTCATTCATTTACTTATATCAATAAGCCATTTGTCGAAATGCAACTTGGGGAAATGCAATCTGGGGAAATGCAATCTGGGGAAATGTAACTCTCTAACCGAAATTCGGGAGAGTTGCATTTCCCCAAGTTGCATTTCGCCAACTGGAGTATTGATATAAATAAATGAATGAATAAATAAATGAAAATTCAAAATAATTTTTTTTTTAAACTTGTTTTTATTCAATATTAATACTATTTAATTTTATTTATTTATTTAATAATTTTCAATTTAGCGAAAAGTAATTTGGCGAAATGCAACTTGGTGAAATGTCCCACTCCTCATAAGAATAATGAAACATGTCTAACTGTGTTAAAATATTCATATTTTATTTTATATTTTTATATTATTAATATTATACTTTTATATTCTTATATTATTATCAATATTATATTCTTATATTAATATTTTATTATTATATTTTTATGTTGTGTAACATCTATCTTTGTGCATTAATTCATAGAATAATCACATGATTAAAGATGTAATTTTTACTATAAAAAATAATTATTTTTATTATCTTAAAAAAACGAGTTCTTAAAATTAATAAAATTTATGTATTAAATAAATACAAAAATTAAATAAAGTTTATTATAAAAACACATATACATTTCTCAGATTAAGAGTCTCAATTAGCTCTTATTTTTAAAAAACATATCCGTTATTTAAAACCGCCTTTCTTATAAATATGAATACTTCTAACAATTTAGATTCATCTTCAACTCCAAGAGAGATATTAAATGAAGAGAACTTTGATATTTGGGCGTACGAATTGAGAACAAATCTTGAAATAAGTCACATAGACAAATACATCCAATTCGACGCAAACAAAGAACTAAATAAACTATATGATAAACTTAAATCCGAAAAGGAAGACAAAAAAGATATTGAAAACTCAATTTCTATAACTAAAGAAAAGGACGATAGAGCTCGCCAACAAATTCTATGCTCGGTTTCCAAAGAAACCAAAGCCACGTTGATAGGCCTTCGATTAAAATCGGCCTACGAAATGTATAAATATCTGGAAAGCGAATATAATATCATAAATATCAACAAAGTTCCAGATTTATACGACCGTTTAAAAAATCTAAGAGCCAAAACGGACAAAGACGTAATCAAATTTACAACAGAATTCGAACATGTTTGTAATCTACTCCAAGAATTAGGAAAAACAATAGACGAAGATGAAAAGTTCAAATTACTCCTGAAGGGACTCCCAGGGGAATATAAAAACTATGACAAATTTAATTATAAAGACAATCTTCAAGAGATTGCAAATGAAATCAGAACCATAGCTAAAAGAACTTTAAATGCGGAAGACCCAAAACCAGTGGAAGAAGTTTCTTTTATAAAAAATGCGAATAATAATCATTCCCAAAATAATTCTAGGAATAATAATCACAATAATAATAACAATAACAATAATTATAATAATAATTATAATAATAACTATAACAATAATAACCGGAGAAGAAGAAACCAGAAAAACAACAAAATTAACAGGAACAAAACCAAAAGAAATAACGAAAAGTACTGTTCAATCTGTGATAAACATGACCATTTTACCAGAAATTGCTACTTTAACGCAAGGAACCCTAATAATAAAATTAAAGAAATAGCAAGAAAGTTCAGCAACATTAATCTAGCCAAAGATACAATCAACAACCTTGAAATTATTAATGCACTTAGTGATTATGAAGAACCTCAAGAAACTCATGAGAAGAATATCTGACTAGATGGAGGAAATCCATATGACATGTCTCCTGAACCACCAATGAATAACTCTTATGAATCAAATGATTTAATAATCAATTATTTAGGGGACTATAACAAACCTAAAACAAATCCAATCAACTATAATATTTCAAATGAATCAATTCATGATGAACATAAATCAAATATATCAAATAATTTTATGGAATCACGTGATATAATAATTGATCTAAAACAAATATGTGTAGTAACATATTTGTATATTTAATAATAATTATTAAATATTAAATTTATATCTTTTGATAATAATTTTTATAATATATTATTAATTATTCATTATTATATTATAATTACTATTATAATATATATTAAATTACATATTATTTTATAATATATTATATTATATTATTTATTTTATAATTATATATTATTATATTAAAATATAATAATATTTTTATATTTAACTTTAATAGGATTTTTATTATATTATACAATATATTATTATGTATTATTTTATATTTATTTTTTCTTTTACATATAATATACATTTATTATTTAAATATAGATATTGTATTCTTATATATATATAATTTATATTATATGTTTAAAATATATTTCATACTATTAAATTTTATAATTTTAAAATGTAATTTCTTAATAATAACCAATTTCTAATAAATTAATTTAGAAAGGGGGGTTTTTTTAGTTTTTAGGAAAAGGAATAATAAATTAAATAAAGATATAACTATATTATTATAATTAAAATATAGCACATAAAAGTCCCGTATATCAAAAATTGGTGGAGATATCGGGGATGTGCAATAATATAGTTGTATTATTTTTATAAGTGTTTTATTAAGAGATATATTTTTATTATAATTATTTTCCTGTGTTAATTTATTAAGTTTAAATAAAATATTAGTTGAAAATTAATAATTACGCGTCAAAAAAAAAAAAAAAAAAAAAAAAAAAAAAATTATATATATATTTTATTTTATTCTTATTAATTAAAGGCAGCTGGGAATTTGGACCAGGATAAAAACGAATAAGTCTTTAATTACTATTTAGATTTAGTTAATAGTGATAAGTTAGTTAATTAATTGTAATATTTTATTTGTAATTAAAGATAACTGGGAGTTTGAACCAGTATAAAAACGAATAAGCCTTTAATTATTAACTATTAGTTTATTATAAAAAAAAATAATAATAATAATAATAATAATAATAATAGAAGTAATAAATAGTATTAATTAGTAAATTAATTAATAAGTAGTAAAAAAAAAAAAAAAAAAAAAAAAAAAAAAAAAAAAAAAAAAAAAAAAAAATTATATATATAATAATAATAAATAATAATTATAATAATATTAATATTGATAATAATACTTAGTAACAAAAATAAATAGTAAAAATTTTTAATAGTGATAAAATATATATTTAATTTTATAAATTATTGAACGCGTTTTATTAGTTAATAAGACTATATATTATTGTATTTATATATATATACTACTCATTATTTGGAATTTCCTTAAAATGTCAAGTTCACCTACTACTTCGACAACTCTAGTGGATAACGATGATGTCGATACTAGAACTCTACCAAGGATTGGAGGTGTTCATAAAGATGCAGAAATTTGGAAGTTTCGTATTACTGACTGGTTTAGAAGGGAACGTATTGTAACGGATGCAGGAAAATTCAGTTATATCATTGCATCCTGTGAGGATGATATAGTTCGTGTACTTCATATGGAACAAGTCAAGTTGAATCGGATTCTAACACTAGATGAATGTGTATACCTAATTAAAAAGAAATATTGGAGAGAAAATCTGAAAGAAGACAAATTAAGACAAATTAAGAAAATTATGATCAATCCAAATGAAAGTATTTACGACTTTAATACTAGATTCTTAGAGTTATATGATCAATTAGATTCCGCAGACCAATCTTCCTTCTCAGTGATCGACTATGAAAATGCCTTGAGACCTCGTAGTAGAATTTATGAAAGAATCGCCATGGCTGAAGCTCCTGACCTTGAAACTGCCTGTAAATTAGCTGAGAAATATGAAAATATATTAACTCAATCTCAAGGAAACCAAGAAATGTGGGGTCCTTATGGTAATATCAATAATTATAATAGAAGAAATAATTTTTCCCAATCTGGTAGATCAAACTTTAATAATGCTTTCATTGATCAATATAATAATAATTCAAATTTCACTCCATTTAATAATAATTTTAATACATTTAACAATTCAGGAAATTTTAATAGAATAAGAAGATTTAATAATGTATCATTAAATTCATCATCTAGAATGAATTCTAGCGTTTTGAGAAATTTTAGAAACCCAAATTTTAATAGTTTTAATAATAACAATAATCTTGGTAACAATAATTTTAATAATAATTATAACAATGGTAATAATTATAATAATAGTAATAACAATAATCGTAATATGAATCACAATACAAATAATTATAATAATAATTCTGATGTTATAGACGATTTAACTAATCAAATGAAAAATTTAAAAATTAAAACCTGTTATTTCTGTCATCAACCGGATCATGTTTTAAAAGATTGCGTTGCTTTTGATAGATTCCAAAATGATCCAAATTATGAAAATTATATTAATTCCTTATATTCTCAAAAAAACTAGATAATGGAAGAAGGCTAACTTCCTTTAATCAAAATGCCAACCCTAGTATAATTGCAGCTACCTCATGGAATGATAATTACAAAAATATTATTGCTGCTGCAAAACGTAGTAGAGATGAAAAATATTCATCCTTACTACCAAAAACAAAAAGAAAAATTAATAATGAAGAATTAAGCGAAAATGATTATACTAATAAAATGTATTATAATACAATAAATAATTCACCTAAAATAAAATATAATTTAAGAAATAGAAATATTGTAGAGTTACCCCTTAAGAATAAACCAAAAATTAATTACAATATTAATAATACTAAAAATTTTAATCATGATATAACTAATAAACATGACAACGAAAATGTGGATAATAATACATTGGAAAGTATTAATGATGGAAATTTAGATAAACTAAATATTAACAAAACGAAGGTATTGAACAATAATGATTTTGAAAGTATAGGTAAGAAAATAAGGAATAATAGTTTGGATATTGTGGATAAAGCAGATTTGGATATTATGGATAAAGTTGACTTGGATGTAGAGAACAATAATAAAAATAAAACGGATAACTTGAACACTCAAAATGAAGAAATTGGTAAAAATAGTAAAGTTAATAATCTAAATAAAATTGGAATTGGAAATAGAATGAACCCTACCAATGATAAAGAAAGAGATAAAACGAAGGACAAAGCTACCAGAGTTGGTCAAATAATTCAATTGTTAGAGGGTGTTGAACCATACGATATTGTGGAAGAATTGAGAAATACCCCAGCTAATATTAATTTGGCTCAGTTATTAGGAATTAGTAGTGCCTTGCGTGCCGATGTTAACAGAAGTTTCAAAAAATTGAAAACAGAAGAGGAAACAATCATAGGCTATGCGGAATGTTACGATGACATCGAAAATTTTGAGATTGTCAACAATCCGACACATTGCTACTGTACCAGGGAAGTCCAGGAACACGATATTGCTGTGGTCAGTGGTTCCGTTGATGGTTATCCTGCCGCTATTTTAATTGATGGTGGTAGTAACGCGAATTTAGTAACTAGGAAATTTCTCACAAAATTCATCAAAAATTATACTGTTGTAAGAACTACCTCTGGCAGAGTACATCAAGCTTTATCTGATGTTGAAGAAAAGGTTTATGAAATAGTTCAACTTGAAGTACAAATTGGAACATTAAAAATTAATACTGAATTTAGAGTCGTGGATAACGGTGATCCTATTTTTGATATAATTATTAATTTAAAAACACAAGCGGATTATAAGTTGCTAGTAGATGCTAATAGTAAATATTTATATGTGAGAAATAAAATTAATAATATCAATGGTATTTTCAGTTTTAACGTTGTACCCTTAGTACCATTAGAGGACGTTCAAATTTTTCAATCTCAAGCTATGTTTTGTTATATAATAGAAAATCCACCTTCTACAATAATTAATAATATTAATAGTATTAATGAGAATGTTGATAAAAATAAAATTCTTGAAGTATTAATTGATAATATGGATATCAAAGATTTGGATTTTAAGGCAGAATTCAAAAAAATATTAAATTCTTATACAGATGTTATAGCCGTTTCCAGTGATGATTTGGAACCTTCAGAATTACTACCTCACCATATTGAACTAATTGCAGGTAGTAAACCTATTAAACAAAAAGCTTATAGAATTTCTCAAATTCAATTAGAAGCTTTAAAAATAGAATTAAAGAAATTAATAGATAAAGGACTAATTGTACCATCTCATTCACCATGGTCGTCACCTATTGTATTAGTACCTAAGAAAAACGGTCGTTGGAGATTATGTATAGATTATAGATTATTAAATAATATCACTAAAAAGGATGCCTATGCAATCCCGATAATACAAGAAATTTTTGATGCTCTAAAAGATGCTTATATTTTTTCAACTTTGGATCTGTTTAGTGGGTATCACCAGATACCTATGTTTAAGGATGATCAAGAACTTACTTCATTTACTACTAAGTTTGGAAATTATTACTTTAAGGTAATGCCTTTTGGTTTGACCAACGCTCCTGCTACCTTCCAGAGAGAAATGAATCGTATATTCTTTGACTTAATAAATAAATGTGTTCAAATATATTTGGATGATATTATTGTATATTCACTATCCATTGAACAACATCTAATAGATTTAACAAATGTTTTTGAAATTCTTAGAAATAATAAATTAAAAATGAATATTGAAAAGTGTCATTTCTGTGTTTACGAAGTTGAAGCGTTGGGACACAAGATTTCAAATAAGGGGTTATTACCCATAGAAAGAAAAGTAGATGCAATCAAGAATTTAGATATTCCTACCAATATTTCTGAATTACGTTCTTTTCTTGGAATGGTTGGATATTACAGAAATTTTATTGAAAACTATGCTTCTATTTCTGAACCCCTACGTAAACTTTTAAGGAAAAACTCACCTTTTATTTGGACTAAAGAACAAACTATTAGTTTTGATAATATGAAGAATTCTCTTTGTAACGCACCTATCTTATGTTATCCACGTTTTGATAAACCCTTTATTATTCGTACAGATGCTAGCTATCTAGGGATAGGTGGAGTATTATTACAACTATATGAAGATAAAATAGAACACCCAGTATTTTATATTAGTCGTTCTTTAAGTAAATCTGAACATAATTACTCTATTACTGAATTGGAAGGAACTGCAGCTTACTACTGCATTAATAAGTTTAAACCCTATATTCTTGGAAACCCTTTTCGGACTATTCTTTACACAGATCATCAACCTTTAGTTCCTATAATTAAAAACAATGAACCAAATACAAGTAAACATGCTCGTTGGTGTCTTTTATTTAGTCAGTTACAAGTTGACGTTGTTTATCAACCCGGGAGAGCAAATATATTAGCTGATGCACTTTCTCGTATAAAAAGGAAAGATATTATTACTACTAATGCTTTGGTAAACGATAATAATAGTAATACTGAAGGTAACGTAAAAGAAAACAATGAAAATAATATTGATGATGAAGGTAATAGAAGCGAAAATGGTGGAAATGGTATAGTTGATAATAATAATATAATAATTAATAATAATAACGAAGAGGATACTCCCAGAGAATTTATTGATGAAATTGAAAATGAAAAATATATTTCAGAATTTATGAAAAAGTTTTTGACAGAGAGGATTATCACTATTAATGATAAAACATATATTAAAGATAGAGGTAAACTTAGACTAGTAATAGATGATTATTTGGAAAAAATAAAAATTATCGGAATGGCCCATAGGATCGGCCATGAAGGCCTACAAAAGACATATGATAGAATAAAACAAAATTTTTATTGGAAAAATATGATTTTGGATATAAAGAAGTATATTTCAATTTGTAAAATATGCCAATTGAACAGATCGGAACCTTCTCCCAATTTAGTTGAACAATTTAGAACTCCTGTAGAGGCTCCTTTTGTCAGATTAGGATTGGATATTATTGGACCTTTAAAAACTACATCCAAAGGTAATAAGTATATTATAGTTTGTGTAGATTATTTTACTTTATGGGTTGAAGCTGAAGCCTCTCAAACAATTACTTCTCAAGATGTTATCACCTTTTTAATTAATGTTTTTAGTAGACATGGGTTACCACAAATAATTAATATGGATAATGGAACCCAGTTGAATAGTGATTTCACCAAAATATTCTTAGATCTTTATGGTGTATATATTCATTTTGTTGTTCGTTACCATCCTGCTTCTAATGGCTTGGTCGAAAATAGAAATAGAGAGATTGGAAAACAACTTAGGAATTTTGCTGGTAAAAATAATGATTGGGATACCTTACTACCTTTAGCTTTATGGGCTATCAGGACTTCAAAATCTTCTGTTAGTGGATATTCAAGTTTTGAATTATTATATGGACGTGAAGATATACTCCCAAATGAAATCAATATACTTTGTTCATTAGGAGAATCCATTGAGCAACCGATTGAAGAATTATTATTAGAAAGATTAATAGAACATACAAAATGGATTAAAGATGCAGCCAATAAAAAGTTTGGGACAATTAACTATTGGAAGACAAGAAGAGAAGCAAAGAAAAGTATGGAAAAGATTCATGAATACAAAATCGGTGATAAAGTAAAAATAAGAATGTTTCAAAGACATAAATTGGACCCTTATTATATTGGGCCCTATACAATCAAAGAAATCACTTGGAATACTGTTAAATTACAAGAAGATAAAACTGGAATTATATTAAAGAGGAATGTACACATCAAAAATATTCTACCTTATAGAGAATAATAATAATATTAAAAAAAAAAAAAAAAAAAAAAAAAAAAAAAAAAAAAAAAAAAATATATATATATATATATATTATTAACAAAAATTTAATAACAAAATTTTTTTTTTTTTTTTAAAAATTGAATCAAAATTTAAATTATAAATTTATCATAATTTTTATAAATTTTGTATTTGAGATATTCAAATTATATTAATGAATATTTTAATAACTAACATAGTAAATATTAAATTTTCTTTAAAAATGAAATAATATTCTACAATATAATTATCTTATAAAAATTATTATTTTGTTAATAGTCAATTTTATCTTCAATTAAGAATTCTTCTCGTATAGAGAACTATACTTAATTTCATATATAAATTGCTATCTTAGCGTGGGCAATTTTGATCTAAAACAAATATGTGTAGTAACATATTTGTATATTTAATAATAATTATTAAATATTAAATTTATATCTTTTGATAATAATTTTTATAATATATTATTAATTATTCATTATTATATTATAATTACTATTATAATATATATTAAATTACATATTATTTTATAATATATTATATTATATTATTTATTTTATAATTATATATTATTATATTAAAATATAATAATATTTTTATATTTAACTTTAATAGGATTTTTATTATATTATACAATATATTATTATGTATTATTTTATATTTATTTTTTCTTTTACATATAATATACATTTATTATTTAAATATAGATATTGTATTCTTATATATATATAATTTATATTATATGTTTAAAATATATTTCATACTATTAATTTTATAATTTTAAAATGTAATTTCTTAATAATAACCAATTTCTAATAAATTAATTTAGAAAGGGGGGTTTTTTTAGTTTTTAGGAAAAGGAATAATAAATTAAATAAAGATATAACTATATTATTATAATTAAAATATAGCACATAAAAGTCCCGTATATCATAATCAATAACATAGAAAATAATAATAATCTAGAATTAAACCTTATTGGTAACAATAAATTAGTAAAACCTCATGATAGTCCATTCCCACCTATGATTCCAAACATAATTACAAACAACCTAAATAGAAAAACTATATATGAATTCATTAACAATCATAAATGTCATCCAGATTATAATAATGGTTATGTAATATCCATAGATTCTGGAGCATCTTCAAATATCACGGGATCACTTAAAAATCTATGTAATGTTAGAGATTATCATACAAATATGATACTACCAACAAAGGAAAAAGAAATAGTACAAGTTTCAAAAATTGGAGATCTTACGGGATACATCAATAATATTTACTTCATAATAAAAAATGTATTATATTCAGAAGATATTAATGAAAATAAAACATTAATATCATTTAACTATCTTAAAAGACAATACCTGATGTTTTCATTATTGATAACAATGCATACTTTAGCGAAATTAAATGATCAACTTTTATGTATAGAAAAAGAAAACTCAATTAAAATTTGTAATATTTACGTTAATAATAAACAAGGAAATTATAAAACAATATACAGTTTACAAAGTAACAATCTAGACCAATACTCCTTAAGTATATGGCATAAAAGACTGTGCCATTTCTATAATAATAATCTTATTAAATACTTAAATGGCCATACTATTAACAAAACTCTCTGTATTGGCTGTAAAATTTCAAAGCTGAAGAAAGAACCTTTCAGAAAAACATTAAATGCAAGAAGCACAAGGCCATTGGAACTAATTCATTCGGATATTATTGGACCTCTTAAAGAATCAAGGAATAATTTCAAATACGTTTTAACTTTCCTTGATGACTTCACAAGAAAAAGTTGGATATATCTACTGAAAAGAAAATCAGAAGTTCCAGAAATTTTTGAAAATTTCATACGTATGGTAACAAACGAATCAAATTTGACAATAACCAAAATCCAAAGTGACAATGGAAAAGAATATACTTCAAAGAAATTCATAGATATCTGTAACAAAGCAGGTATACAAAGAAATCTTATCGTTCCAAGAAACCCACAAAGCAACGGAAGAGCTGAAAGATTAAATGGAACAATAATTAATGCTACAAAAGCATTATTAAATCAAGCAAAGTTAAGCTACCATTTCTGGGAAGATGCTGTCAAAACCGCAGTGAAAATATATAACATAACTCCAAGAACTGCAATAAAATTCAAAATTCCTGATGAATTATACTACCATAAAGAAGTGAACATTGACAATCTTCGAGTTTTCGGATGCAAAGCATACTACTATATAGATGCTTCTCTTAAAAATTCAAAATTTGATAACACCTTACCTGGAATTTTCTTAGGATATGATGAACACTCTCCAGGATATGTTATTTTCGGAACTAATGATTACAAAACTCATATTGTTCGTGATGCCGTATTCGAAGAAGATATCCCTGGAAACTTTAATTTTAATAATAAGACAAACTATAAAGAAGATTACACACCTGAAGAACTTAACACAAAAGAAGATGAAGACGAAGATTCAAAATAGGAAAATTAAAAATCAAGCCACAATAAATACTTTAAAATTTTCAAAAAAAGAAGAGAGTGAGACAACAACCAGCGGATCCGACCCGGTGTCGTCGGTATCGTTGTGCAGTCGCCTCACAGCTCGACCAGCGAGCCATCTTGGGGAACTCCCGCGAGAAAAAACGTCTTCTAAAGTGATAATCATTAACAAAAGAAAAGTTTTGAAAGAAAAATTGAAAAGGATTAGAATTCAAAAATCAAAAATCTCAAAAATTTTAGAGAAAAGAAAAACACAAAATAATGAAACATCAAAAACTACTCCAAAATACATTGCAATTGTTAATTCTAATTATTTATTAAATAAAAGGAAGAGAGAGAGTGACTCTAGTACAGATCATAATATTTATAAAAAACAAAGAATTAAACAATTAATTAATTTAGGAAGACAAACATTAAACGATAATCATATTCCTATAAAACATAATGATAATTTTAACAAATCAAATGAAAATGTTAATATCGAAAATGAAACAAATAAACAAATAAATAGTATTGATTTAGATACTCCACAAACATTCCTAGAAGCAGTAACTAGTGATGATAAGGATAAATGGATAGAAGCAATATCAAACGAGCTTGAAAATCTCTACAACAACGAAACCATGTCCTTAGTAAAAAAGCTACCTGAAGGAAGAAAGCCTATTGAATACAAATGGGTATTCACAAAAAAAATATAACGATAAAGGAGAACTTGAAAAATACAAGGCTAGACTAGTAATCAAAGGATTTAAACAAATTGAAGGTATTATAAAGTGTTTTATGTTAAAACAGATTATAATAATACAAAAACACTATTATAAAATAAATTCTTTTTATTAAAAATAATTGGTTTATTAAAAATCTTTTATTAAATAGTTCTTATTATGTTATTGTAAAGAGACTTAGTCTGATTGGGATACGTATACAAGGTTACACAGACTAAAGATTAGAATAACTAGGTTAGAAAAATTTTTACTCTATATTTTATTTGTTATTTGGTTAGGGTTCTTTTATTATTAAAACAAGATAATTATTTTATGAATCAATAGATTATTTAATTAGAATATAATCCGAATAAATAATTCATATAAATTTTATTTGGTAACACGTAATTAATGTAAAATAAAGAAACTTTGGTTTTTTAAAATTAAATTAATTTGATTTATTATTTATTGATATAAAAGATTAATAATAAAAAGTTCAATATAATTTTTATAAAATAGAAAGTCTTAATTATAATTTCTATAATAAAATTTTTAATTAAAGATAAATTGTCAGAGATAATTTGTCAATAATCTTTTTCAAAGATTAATTTAAAATAAAAACTAAACTATTTATATTTTTCCTAAACTATGTTTACATGGCTTATAAAATTTTTACACTTTATTTCTATTATTAATTCCTAATCTAAATAAATTTTTATTTTAATTATTTAATAATAAATTGGATCCCTTATTTATTTTGTTTTAAGTTTTCTTTAATATTATCTAGATAATTAAAAAATTAAAATATTAATTATTTTGTAATTAATTTCCTAATCTAATAAGGGTATATTTTATATTTGATATATGTTATTTATATTTTAATAATTAAATTATAATAAAAATAATTATAAAAAATTCTAGTTAATTTTAATTAACACCCTTAAACTTTAAATGTAAATATCTCGACATCTAGGAGGCTTTGAGACCTCGTATGATGACGAAATTATTTTTCTCTTCGCAACCTATCGGTTGCGCCTATTTTTAACCCTCCATCGCGGCGATTTGGGGAGTTATGGACTTTTAAAGTTAAAGCCCATTTTTTTATTAACTTTATTTATTTATTTCATTAATTTAATATATTCGTTTTTAAACGAATATTTTATTTTAAAGTTTTAATTTATTATAATTTCTTTTTTATTATTTTCTAATTGTGAAATTACTAATTTTAATAAAAGTAATTCCAACTTTTATTTTAATTTTATTTTTCTTATTTTTACAGTTATGAACTATCAAATTATAAAAAAATAACAATTACATTTTTTCAATTAAAGAAAATTTACAATATTTATATTTTTCTTAATTATATTCTAATATATTAAATTAATTTAATTTACATATATTCAATTTAAATATTAATAATAATTAATTTTATAAAATAATAAAATATTTAAACTAAAACTAATTATAGTATAATTTTCTAATTAACTATTTTTTATTATAACTATTTTTTATTATAACTATTTAAATATTTTAACTAATTTAAAATTAAACTAAAAACTATTAATAATATTAAACTATACTATTTAAATAAATAAAAATTTAACAATAATTTGGCGAATTTTTTGTGACTAAATTATTTAATTTCATATTTAATAAATATAAATTTAAATAATTTAAGTTCTAATTTATAATTTTAAATTTCAATTATTAATTTAAGGAGAAATAATTATTTAAAGTATTTAATTCATGTACGTAAATTTGATGTATGATTTTTCGTTTACATAAATTTATTGAAATATGCTTTAATTCATAAATTAATGTAAATTACATAATTTTATTCAAGATATCGTGGAAAAAATTTCATACATAAATTAATGTAATAATGAATTACATAAATTTATTAAAGATATAAAGATATCTTTACAGGTATTGATTATGATAAAACATACTCTCCCACGTTATCTGTTGAAAGCATGCGTTTAGTCATCGCAATAGCTTCACTACATAAATGGAATATACAACAATTAGACATTAAAGCTGCATACCTAAATGCTCCTCTTAATGAAGAAATCTATATGACAATTCCAGAAGGAGATCCAGACTACAAAAACGGTTTCTGGAAACTGAACAAAGCCTTATATGGATTGAAACAAGCAGGAAGAATGTGGAATATAACAATCTCTAATTTCCTGAAGAGTATAGGTTTTACTCAACTTAAAAGTGAACAATGTTTATTTTCAAAATCAAACTCCCAAAAGGAAACTACTTGCATTGTTGCATTATATGTAGATGATATGCTTATTACAGGCTTAGATAATGAAATAAACTCCACTGTTGAACTAATTAAAAATAAATTTAAAATATCAAAATGTAGCCCAGTAAATCATATACTTGGAATAACTGTTGAACCTACTGAATATAGGTATAATATTTCACAAAAGAAATATATTAACGACATTTTAAAAAGATTCAAAATAAATGAAAATCAAAAAATCCTCTACTCCTTGTGTAGGTGAAAACATTAAAGAAATTAACAATAAACCATTCGATAATAATATCTATCAAAGCGCACTAGGCTCTCTCATACATTTAGCAAAATGTACAAGACCTGATATTGCTTGTGCAGTAAACAAAGCATCAAGAAAAAATAAAAATCCAAATATGACTGATTGGAAAAAGGTATTACAAATATTTAAATATATTAACCAAACCAAAGATTATTATCTACAATATAAAAGAGATGGAAATCTTAAAGGCTATACTGACTCCGACTTCGCTGGAGATATAACCAATAGCAAATCTACATCTGGAAATATCTACTTCCTAGCTTCAGGACCAGTTTTATGGATGTCAAGACAACAACAATGTGTCTCAAGATCCACTGCCGAAGCAGAATATGTTGCATTGTCAGAAGCCGTTGCAAATGGCCTATGGTTGAAAAATATTCTTGAAGAACTATTTAACAAAAAATTCAAAATAAATCTCTATGGTGACAATAAAGCCAGTCTATATTCCGCTGAAAATTTCGCTATTGGAAAAAGACTAAGACACATACGTGTAAGTTACCATTTCTTCAAGGAACATGTTGAAAATAATAATGTTATTTTACAACATATCAAATCCGAAGACAATCTTGCAGATGTACTCACAAAAGATGTCAATGGAAATAAAATGTTATTCTTCGCAAACAAAATTTTCAAGAAAAATCTTGTTTAGGGGGGAATGTTAAAATATTCACATTTTATTTTATAATTTTATATTATTAATATTATACTTTTATATTCTTATATTATTATCAATATTATATTCTTATCTTATATTAATATTTTATTATTATTGTAAAGATTTAATAAAATCTTTAATAATTAATTATTACATAATTAATTAATGTAATAAAATTACATAAATTTATGATTTACGTATATGAAAATTAATTATAAATTTATGTAAACTTTTCATAAAGGAAAAATTATTATTTAAATAATTTTGGATAATAACTTTAATCTAAAAATTTATTTAAGTTAGTTAATTTAGTTTAGTTTATTTAAAATAGTTATTCTATTTAACTTAGTTAATTTAGTTTAGTTAGTTTAAAATACTTTAAAATTAATTTCGGAATAGTTTTAAATAGTTAAAATTAGTTTAAATAGTTTATAAAAATAGTTTTGAATTGTAAATATATATAACAAAATATTATAATAAATATAATAACACTCAAAAAAAACAAAAATTATTTTATTTTTTATTTATTTTTTTTCTTTTATTATAATTATTTTATTAATTATATTTATTATAATACTATAAGCCGCAAGGGTTGATATAGTATTAATATTAAAAAAAGTTTTATTAAAAAATTAAGTTTTATTAACTAAACAAAATTAAAATAAAAAACACAAAGAAAAGAATATTTGTTAATAAGAATTTTACTCATATTTATATTTTTTTTCAAAAGTTAAAGTTATTAAAAAATAAAAATAAAAGTTTCTAAAAAGTTCTTAAAAATCGAAAAATTTAGAAAAAATAGAAAACAATAGAATTAAGAATTTAATAGAATAAATTTTAATTAATTAAACACAAGAATTATCAAGAAATTCTAGTAATTTCTTGAACTATAAAGAATCTTCTAGATATTTTTTAGAATAAAACTATAAAATAATAATAAATGTGAATCGAACCCTAAGTAGTTTGATTCATGGTATTAGTTACTAACAACTATACCAGAAATAATATTTTTTAAATTTAATGGTAAAGAATGACTATAAATTACTTATTTTGTTATGTTTAGACATAACTTAACCATAATTAAGTTTATATTCTTTACTAATGGAACTTTCTTATATTCTTCCCTGAATTAAATTAAAAAAATTTTATTATATAATATTATAAATTAATTAAAATTATTATAATATTAATTAAAATTTTTATAAAAATATTTTTTATAAAATCATTATTGAATCTTAATTAAATTAATATTAAAATACATATAAACTCTTCAAAAATTATATTAACAAATTCTTTATTGAATCTATATTAAAATTATTTTATATTTTTATTATATTTTTATCAAATTAATTATTATTAACTTTCAATAACATTATAAATTAATATTAATTTTTATTAAACTTAAAATAAATTATCATTAAATAATTTATTATCTTTTACCAAATTCAATTAATATTTTTGTAAACTTTTAATTAAAAATTTTATTAAAAACTTTTTAATTATTTACTCCAGATATTATTTAATTAAAATCTTTATAATATCTTTTTAAATAATAATTTTTTATTCCTTTATGGAATTTATATTAAACATATTATTAATAATTTTATTTAACATTTAATTAAGAATGAATTAATAATTCTTTTAATTAAATACTTAAATTCTTTTTCATTTCCAAGATATTAAACTTTAAAAATGAAATCGAATATAAATATCTGAAGAAAATAACTTCTTCTAAAGATATAAAATAAAATAACACAAAACAATAATAATAATAATAATAATAATAATAATAATAATAATAATAATAATAATAATAATAATAAAAATAATAATAATAATAATAATAATAATAATAATAAAAATAATAATAATAATAAAATAAAAATAGTAATAATATTAGTAATAATATAAGTAATAGTATTAATATTAATATTAGGAATAGTAATAATTTAGCTAATAAAATTTAATTAGTTTAATAAATAATGTAATTACTTTAAAAATTAAATAAATAAATAAATTATAAAATTGTTATTGTGTAAATAAATATTTTAAATCTTTATCTTTTGTGTATAAAAATTTTGTTTTTCCCAATGAACCATAACATAAGTTTTGGTGGAGATATCGGGGAAAAACAAAATTTTAATATTACATTAGATAATTATTTAAAATATTAGTTATTAATTTAAATTTTTTTTTATGAAAATTTTTTTTATAAAACATATTTTTTTTTTCCTAAAATTTTTTTTTTTAAAAACTTAAAGTGATAGATAAATTTTTTTTTAAAATTTATTAATGAAGCTTTAATTAAATAACTTTTGATTAAGTTATTTTATTTTAATTGTTATAATTAAATTGAATTAGTACGCTTCAGAAGCAGTACTATTGTTGGGATTGTAGGGGTAAAAATTATCGACGTAAGTATATCCTTAACAATTTTTATATTGTAAGGCAATGTGCTACAATATTCGTTTGAGAATAATTGTACTCTGTGCGTTTTATCCATGACACCGTAATAGGTAAGCTGTGTAAAACGTAAACGATTTTTACTAATCCTAACAATACTATTGGAAAGTAGCTGGAAATGCTATTTGATTATAATAATTAATTTTAAAATATTTAATTTTTAAGTTATTAGTATATATTAAAATTGTTATTAATTATAAATTAAAAAAAAAAAAAAAAATTTTTTTTTAAAAATATACGAATTAAAATATTTTTCTTTGAGTAAATATTTATTCCAACAAAATTTTTTTTAGGTATCCGGCGTAATTATATACCTGCATATAGTATCTAGATAACGATATACGTAGTAGAGGTTATAAAGATATAAAAATAATTTTAAATTCGCAAAGTAAAACAGAGTGAGGTTGCATTGAAGCGGGGTAGTAGAGGTTTTAAAGATAAGGTTACGATATATCAAGAGTATCTAACTGACGGTCTTTAGAACGAGGTCGAACGACGCAGTAACTTCACTTGGGGGTTTGAAAAACGATTTAAATTTATAATATATGCATATGAAATAATTATTGATTCTCCGGGTATAGTACTTATATTATTTACTCAATAAAAAAAAAAAAAAAATATAATAATTTTTTTTTTAAACAAAAGTTTTCTTTCTTTATTGTCGAACAGAGTGTTTGAAATAAAGTAAATATTAATATTATTAACAATAATTTTATTTATTCGTCAAACAGAGTGTTTGGAATAAAAGATTCATTAATATTACAAAAATTTTTTTTATTTATTCGTCAAACAGAGTGTTTGGAATAAAAGATTCATTAATATTACAAAAATTTTTTATTTATTCGTCAAACAGAGTGTTTGGAATAAAGGATTAATTAATATTATAACAATAAAATTTTTTTTTATCTGTTAAACGGAGTGTTTGAAAAAAAAAAAAAAAAAAAAAAAAAAAAAAAAAAAAAAAAAAAAAAAAAAAAAAAAAAAAATAAATTATATTATTTACAATTAATATATTTAAAATATATATATAAATTTTTTTTTACGAATACTTGGTAGTTTTGTTACTTTTCTTTAATCAAACTACTTAAAATAAAATATTAATTAATAAATAAATTAAATTCAAATTAGTTAAATAATAAAAATTCTGGTAAAAATGAGTGACATTCATTTCAGAGAACTAAAGAAAGAATTAAAGGATATCGAAAAATTGTCTAAGGACAATTTAGATATCAAGACCTGGTGTTCTGATCTTGAACTTTGGGTAGAACTTGGTGAAGTGACAGATGAAAGAAAAATTTTTTTGGCTTGCGTTTTAACTTCAACAGGAGAACCGAGACAAATTATTCAAGAACTCGGAAATCAAATTAATACCAATGATAGTTCAATTGACAATGATGAAGAAGATAGCTCTTCAGGCTCGGAATCTTCATCTGAAAAGTATTATCCTTCCTTACAAGAGATAACTAATGCATTAGAAGAATTTTATGGCACTAAAGAAGACCAAAATAATTTATTAAGGGAATTACGGTCTTTAAAAATAAAAAGAAATGAAAGGGTAAAGGATTTTAATGTCAAATTTAAAACCTTATACTTAAAACTAGATAAAAAGAGAAAAAGACATGTCAGTGTATTAGATTATGTTGATGCTTTAGAAAACAACCAAGAAGCTTGGAAACGAGTAGCATTGGAAGATGATTTAACTCTCTCAAAAGCTTATCAAATCGCTGAAAAGGTAGATCGTTTGCAAAATAGGTCAACTCAAGGAAGTACCCAACCAAGGCAAAATTTTACAACTAATAATTCTTTTTCTAATAACTATTCTCGTTCTAATCTTAGAAGTAGTAATACTAACAATTATAATAACCAAAAAAGTTTTGATAAATTAAGAATAGAAAGGTCTAAAGAAGGAAAAGAAATGGAGGATTTAACAAGAAAAATGAAAAATCTAACTATCAAAGCATGTTATTTCTGTAAAGAACAAGGCCATTTTCAGAGTAACTGTCCCAAACTTCGTAAAATTATACAGAAAAACCGGGAAGAATTAATTCAAGATGATCATTTAAATCAGTAAGAGGGAGTAGAAGCTCTCCCATTGTCAATAAAACAGCTTCATTAAAATACCATCAAGAATCAATTAATAAAGAGTTTAGTAATATTAAAGAAATATTAGATTCAGAAAATTTTAAAAATTCCAACCATTTAATAGCGGCTATGACTAGGAATTCAAAGAGAAAAAGTGACCAAGTGGATAGCATTACACATGAAAGTGGAAGGAAGAGAAGTCATAGAACCTTAAAGGACAATCCTATTACTATTTTAACTCCTGCCTTAAGGAAGAAACAAGAAGAAGAAATGACTAGTAAAACTCCACAAGAAAAGTATAAAAATCAAGTCAGCCCTTCTATACTAACTGAGCCTAGGATTGAAAAAGAAAAGATGAAAGAAAAAGCAATTCGTGATAAAGAACGAGCAGAGACAAATCAAATCTTAGATTCCGATTTCACTAAAGAAAATGTTACTGAAGGAAATAAGAGTGACCAAAATCTTGGAAACCATATCTCCTTGACAAGACTTATTAATGATCAACTTCCTAAAGACAACATTCCGGAAAACAAAAATATAAGAATATCCAGAAAAATACAAATGCAAATAAATAAAGAACCTTACGATGTAATTGAAGATTTAAATAAGACTCAATGTAATATTACGTTTGGACAACTTCTGGATGTATCACCTAAAATACGTACGCAAGTGTCTCATGGTCTTAGATTAGAAAGGAATCAAACTAAGGTTACTGGTGTAGTGGATAACTTATCTGCAACCACTGTTATGGTAAATAACATAGAACATACTTATAAAAGTCGAAGTCGTGAAGCACAAGAAGATGATGTGGCTATGGTAGATATTACGGTAGATGGTGTTAAAGGAAAAGCATTAGTTGATTCTTGTAGTAATTTAAGCATAATTACTAAACAGTTTCTAGATAAACTTCCTAATAAATATGAACCTATTGGAATTAGTTGTGGTAGGATTCGACTAGCTACCAGGAATGATGATTATTCTGAAAGCTATATTCTAAAAATTCCTATACAAATTAATAAATTCAAAATGATTGTTGACTGTAGATTAGTTGAAAAAGAAGATCCATTTTATGATGTTCTTATTAATCTGAAAACTCAAATTGATCACCAATTATTTATTCATCCTATACTATATAGCCTATGCCAGTTTACTCCTGCTGGGTTGATTAATGTTATCACACCCATTAATAATGATATAGAAGAAGAAGAAAAATTGGTATGTGTAGTAAGAGCTATTAATTCTAATAGTGAACTAGAAGAGAAGAACTTAGAAAAGTTAGAAGGTTTACCTCCTATAGAATACATTCATCACGAAAAGTTTAAAAATACTCTTAATAAAAATTATGTTGATGAAATTATTCTTCTACTTGAAGATAATATTGAAATAATTGCTACATCTACTGAAGAACTTACTCCTTCTAAATTATCTCCGCACAAAATTAAATTAAAAGCCGGAGTAAGACCTATTAAACAAAGATTCTACCGTTTAACCAAATTAAAATCTGACATTTTAAAAGAAGAACTAACCAAATTGATTGAAAAGAAACTTATTGAACCTTCGTACTCTGAATGGTCTTCACCAGTAGTCCTTGTACCGAAGCCTAACGGTAAATGGAGATTGTGTATAGACTATCGCAAGGTTAATGATGTCACTGAAAAAGACTCCTATTCCTTACCAAATATAGATGAAATTTTTGATAGCCTCGATGGTGCTAAAATATTTACTACACTTGACCTTTATTCTGGCTATCACCAAATCTTAATGGACGAAGAAAGCGTTGAGATAACTAGCTTTACAACCAAGTTTGGAAACTATCAGTTCAAAGTTATGCCTTTTGGATTAACTGGAGCACCTGCTACATTCCAAAGGGAAATGAACAAGATCCTATTTCCACTTATCGGAAAGTGTGTGTATAACTTTATTGATGATATTTTAATTTATTCTCGTACCATCGAAGAACATCTAGAGCATATTAAAGAAGTTCTTAAGATTTTTAAAAAGTATCATTTAAAAATTAATATTGAAAAATGTAAATTTATGCAAACTGAAGTAGAAGTACTTGGCCATAAATTAACTACAGAGGGTTTAAGTCCCATGGATAGTAAAGTTGAAGCTATTAGAAACTGGAAATCTCCTACTAATGTTCATGAGCTCAGATCTTTTCTGGGAGCAGTTGGTTACTATCGTAATTTTGTTAATAAATATTCACAAATTTCAGCACCTTTATGCAAACTTTTAAAGAAAGGGGAAAAATATATTTGGAATAAAGAACAAGAAGAAAGCTTTAAATCACTTAAAGAGGGTTTAATTAATGCACCTATATTAAAGTTTCCGCAATTTGACAAAGAATTTATAATAAGAACTGATGCCTCATACGATGGAATAGGCGGAGTACTCCTGCAAAAAGATGAAGAAACAAAGATTGAGCATCCGGTTCACTATATTAGTAGAACCTTAACTAAATCGGAGAAGAATTATGGAATTACTGATTTAGAAGGTGCTGCACTATATTATTGTTTAACTAAATTGAAACCTTACATTATAGGTAATCCCATTAAAACCATCATATATACGGACCATAAACCATTAATAGGTTTATTTAAAAATAAAGAACCACATAATGCAAGACAAACTCGTTGGTGTCTAACTGCAAGTATGCTAGGAGTTGAGATAAGGTATGAAAGTGGCAAGAAAAATGTCGTTGCTGATGCTCTCTCCAGAATGAAAAATGAAAGTAATAAAGTTGTTTTAGCTACCAATATTAATTCTGAAATTGATGAAACCCTGTTATCTAAAGTAATCAAGGAATTTCTTGAAGAAAAATTTACTGTTATTGATGGAGTTGAATATTTTATCGATGGAAATAATTATCGTAAATTAATAACCAATACTGAAGAAAAATTAAAACTTATTTTTGCAGCACATAACGTAGGTCATGAAGGATACTACAAGACATATCAAAGGTTAAAAAGATGTTATTATTGGAATAATATGATCAGCGATGTCAAGAGGGTAGTTAGTAAATGTGAGAAATGTCAACTGAACCGCCCTCAACCATATCCTAATCCAACTGAAGGAATTCCAACCCAAGTTGAAGGACCATTTGTACATATGGGTCTGGATATCATAGGTCCATTGGTTCAAACGAGAAATAAAAATCAATATTTAATAGTAATGGTAGACTATTTCACTAAGTGGGTGGAAGCCGAACCTACAGAAACTATCACTGCAATGGATGTAATAAAATTTCTTATTAATGTATTTTCGAGGCATGGGATTCCACAGGTGATTACTACTGATAATGGAGTACAATTTACTGCGGACATGACTAAAATATTTCTTGATCTTTATGATGTCTATGTTAAGTTTACCTCAACTTATCATCCTGAGAGCAATGGCTTAGTAGAAAACAGAAATAAGGAGATAGGCAAATTATTGAGATTGCTAGGAACTAAATATAAGGATTGGGATGAAATCCTCCCTTCCGCTTTATGGGCTTTACGTACTACTAAAAACAATGTAACAAAATATTCTAGCTTTGAACTTGTGTATGGTCGTGAAGATCAGCAACCCTTTGATATTGCAGCTCGTCCAACGAAAGATACCAAAGGAAAAACATCAGATGAAATAATACTTGAAAAATTTATTAATCATTATAGATGGACATTAGAAGCTGCCGAAAATGTCAAAAATGCCAACAAATATTGGGCAATTCGTAGGCAAGAGAAAAATAGTATGAACAAAGGAAAAAGCATTAATCCTGGAGATTTGGTTCTGGTAAGAAATCTATCTAGAACTAAGTTGGAGCCTTACTTTGTAGGTCCCTTGAAGGTTATAAAGAAACAATTTAATACAGTTACTTTAGCAGATCCTAATTCAGGCGTACAATTGAACAGAAATGTTCATTTAAAGAATATAGTAAAGTATAACTCAGCTTCATGATAGCTTGAGTCTTCGTCGGGGCATCTTGGTAAAGAATGACTATAAATTACTTATTTTGTTATGTTTAGACATAACTTAACCATAATTAAGTTTATATTCTTTACTAATGGAACTTTCTTATATTCTTCCCTGAATTAAATTAAAAAAATTTTATTATATAATATTATAAATTAATTAAAATTATTATAATATTAATTAAAATTTTTATAAAAATATTTTTTATAAAATCATTATTGAATCTTAATTAAATTAATATTAAAATACATATAAACTCTTCAAAAATTATATTAACAAATTCTTTATTGAATCTATATTAAAATTATTTTATATTTTTATTATATTTTTATCAAATTAATTATTATTAACTTTCAATAACATTATAAATTAATATTAATTTTTATTAAACTTAAAATAAATTATCATTAAATAATTTATTATCTTTTACCAAATTCAATTAATATTTTTGTAAACTTTTAATTAAAAATTTTATTAAAAACTTTTTAATTATTTACTCCAGATATTATTTAATTAAAATCTTTATAATATCTTTTTAAATAATAATTTTTTATTCCTTTATGGAATTTATATTAAACATATTATTAATAATTTTATTTAACATTTAATTAAGAATGAATTAATAATTCTTTTAATTAAATACTTAAATTCTTTTTCATTTCCAAGATATTAAACTTTAAAAATGAAATCGAATATAAATATCTGAAGAAAATAACTTCTTCTAAAGATATAAAATAAAATAACACAAAACAATAATAATAATAATAATAATAATAATAATAATAATAATAATAATAATAATAATAATAATAATAAAATAATAATAATAATAATAATAATAATAATAATAAAAATAATAATAATAATAAAATAAAAATAGTAATAATATTAGTAATAATATAAGTAATAGTATTAATATTAATATTAGGAATAGTAATAATTTAGCTAATAAAATTTAATTAGTTTAATAAATAATGTAATTACTTTAAAAATTAAATAAATAAATAAATTATAAAATTGTTATTGTGTAAATAAATATTTTAAATCTTTATCTTTTGTGTATAAAAATTTTGTTTTTCCCAATGAACCATAACATAAGTTTTGGTGGAGATATCGGGGAAAAACAAAATTTTAATATTACATTAGATAATTATTTAAAATATTAGTTATTAATTTAAATTTTTTTTTATGAAAATTTTTTTTATAAAACATATTTTTTTTTTCCTAAAATTTTTTTTTTTAAAAACTTAAAGTGATAGATAAATTTTTTTTTAAAATTTATTAATGAAGCTTTAATTAAATAACTTTTGATTAAGTTATTTTATTTTAATTGTTATAATTAAATTGAATTAGTACGCTTCAGAAGCAGTACTATTGTTGGGATTGTAGGGGTAAAAATTATCGACGTAAGTATATCCTTAACAATTTTTATATTGTAAGGCAATGTGCTACAATATTCGTTTGAGAATAATTGTACTCTGTGCGTTTTATCCATGACACCGTAATAGGTAAGCTGTGTAAAACGTAAACGATTTTTACTAATCCTAACAATACTATTGGAAAGTAGCTGGAAATGCTATTTGATTATAATAATTAATTTTAAAATATTTAATTTTTAAGTTATTAGTATATATTAAAATTGTTATTAATTATAAATTAAAAAAAAAAAAAAAAAATTTTTTTTTAAAAATATACGAATTAAAATATTTTTCTTTGAGTAAATATTTATTCCAACAAAATTTTTTTTAGGTATCCGGCGTAATTATATACCTGCATATAGTATCTAGATAACGATATACGTAGTAGAGGTTATAAAGATATAAAAATAATTTTAAATTCGCAAAGTAAAACAGAGTGAGGTTGCATTGAAGCGGGGTAGTAGAGGTTTTAAAGATAAGGTTACGATATATCAAGAGTATCTAACTGACGGTCTTTAGAACGAGGTCGAACGACGCAGTAACTTCACTTGGGGGTTTGAAAAACGATTTAAATTTATAATATATGCATATGAAATAATTATTGATTCTCCGGGTATAGTACTTATATTATTTACTCAATAAAAAAAAAAAAAAAATATAATAATTTTTTTTTTAAACAAAAGTTTTCTTTCTTTATTGTCGAACAGAGTGTTTGAAATAAAGTAAATATTAATATTATTAACAATAATTTTATTTATTCGTCAAACAGAGTGTTTGGAATAAAAGATTCATTAATATTACAAAAATTTTTTTTATTTATTCGTCAAACAGAGTGTTTGGAATAAAAGATTCATTAATATTACAAAAATTTTTTATTTATTCGTCAAACAGAGTGTTTGGAATAAAGGATTAATTAATATTATAACAATAAAATTTTTTTTTATCTGTTAAACGGAGTGTTTGAAAAAAAAAAAAAAAAAAAAAAAAAAAAAAAAAAAAAAAAAAAAAAAAAAAAAAAAAAAAAAATAAATTATATTATTTACAATTAATATATTTAAAATATATATATAAATTTTTTTTTACGAATACTTGGTAGTTTTGTTACTTTTCTTTAATCAAACTACTTAAAATAAAATATTAATTAATAAATAAATTAAATTCAAATTAGTTAAATAATAAAAATTCTGGTAAAAATGAGTGACATTCATTTCAGAGAACTAAAGAAAGAATTAAAGGATATCGAAAAATTGTCTAAGGACAATTTAGATATCAAGACCTGGTGTTCTGATCTTGAACTTTGGGTAGAACTTGGTGAAGTGACAGATGAAAGAAAAATTTTTTTGGCTTGCGTTTTAACTTCAACAGGAGAACCGAGACAAATTATTCAAGAACTCGGAAATCAAATTAATACCAATGATAGTTCAATTGACAATGATGAAGAAGATAGCTCTTCAGGCTCGGAATCTTCATCTGAAAAGTATTATCCTTCCTTACAAGAGATAACTAATGCATTAGAAGAATTTTATGGCACTAAAGAAGACCAAAATAATTTATTAAGGGAATTACGGTCTTTAAAAATAAAAAGAAATGAAAGGGTAAAGGATTTTAATGTCAAATTTAAAACCTTATACTTAAAACTAGATAAAAAGAGAAAAAGACATGTCAGTGTATTAGATTATGTTGATGCTTTAGAAAACAACCAAGAAGCTTGGAAACGAGTAGCATTGGAAGATGATTTAACTCTCTCAAAAGCTTATCAAATCGCTGAAAAGGTAGATCGTTTGCAAAATAGGTCAACTCAAGGAAGTACCCAACCAAGGCAAAATTTTACAACTAATAATTCTTTTTCTAATAACTATTCTCGTTCTAATCTTAGAAGTAGTAATACTAACAATTATAATAACCAAAAAAGTTTTGATAAATTAAGAATAGAAAGGTCTAAAGAAGGAAAAGAAATGGAGGATTTAACAAGAAAAATGAAAAATCTAACTATCAAAGCATGTTATTTCTGTAAAGAACAAGGCCATTTTCAGAGTAACTGTCCCAAACTTCGTAAAATTATACAGAAAAACCGGGAAGAATTAATTCAAGATGATCATTTAAATCAGTAAGAGGGAGTAGAAGCTCTCCCATTGTCAATAAAACAGCTTCATTAAAATACCATCAAGAATCAATTAATAAAGAGTTTAGTAATATTAAAGAAATATTAGATTCAGAAAATTTTAAAAATTCCAACCATTTAATAGCGGCTATGACTAGGAATTCAAAGAGAAAAAGTGACCAAGTGGATAGCATTACACATGAAAGTGGAAGGAAGAGAAGTCATAGAACCTTAAAGGACAATCCTATTACTATTTTAACTCCTGCCTTAAGGAAGAAACAAGAAGAAGAAATGACTAGTAAAACTCCACAAGAAAAGTATAAAAATCAAGTCAGCCCTTCTATACTAACTGAGCCTAGGATTGAAAAAGAAAAGATGAAAGAAAAAGCAATTCGTGATAAAGAACGAGCAGAGACAAATCAAATCTTAGATTCCGATTTCACTAAAGAAAATGTTACTGAAGGAAATAAGAGTGACCAAAATCTTGGAAACCATATCTCCTTGACAAGACTTATTAATGATCAACTTCCTAAAGACAACATTCCGGAAAACAAAAATATAAGAATATCCAGAAAAATACAAATGCAAATAAATAAAGAACCTTACGATGTAATTGAAGATTTAAATAAGACTCAATGTAATATTACGTTTGGACAACTTCTGGATGTATCACCTAAAATACGTACGCAAGTGTCTCATGGTCTTAGATTAGAAAGGAATCAAACTAAGGTTACTGGTGTAGTGGATAACTTATCTGCAACCACTGTTATGGTAAATAACATAGAACATACTTATAAAAGTCGAAGTCGTGAAGCACAAGAAGATGATGTGGCTATGGTAGATATTACGGTAGATGGTGTTAAAGGAAAAGCATTAGTTGATTCTTGTAGTAATTTAAGCATAATTACTAAACAGTTTCTAGATAAACTTCCTAATAAATATGAACCTATTGGAATTAGTTGTGGTAGGATTCGACTAGCTACCAGGAATGATGATTATTCTGAAAGCTATATTCTAAAAATTCCTATACAAATTAATAAATTCAAAATGATTGTTGACTGTAGATTAGTTGAAAAAGAAGATCCATTTTATGATGTTCTTATTAATCTGAAAACTCAAATTGATCACCAATTATTTATTCATCCTATACTATATAGCCTATGCCAGTTTACTCCTGCTGGGTTGATTAATGTTATCACACCCATTAATAATGATATAGAAGAAGAAGAAAAATTGGTATGTGTAGTAAGAGCTATTAATTCTAATAGTGAACTAGAAGAGAAGAACTTAGAAAAGTTAGAAGGTTTACCTCCTATAGAATACATTCATCACGAAAAGTTTAAAAATACTCTTAATAAAAATTATGTTGATGAAATTATTCTTCTACTTGAAGATAATATTGAAATAATTGCTACATCTACTGAAGAACTTACTCCTTCTAAATTATCTCCGCACAAAATTAAATTAAAAGCCGGAGTAAGACCTATTAAACAAAGATTCTACCGTTTAACCAAATTAAAATCTGACATTTTAAAAGAAGAACTAACCAAATTGATTGAAAAGAAACTTATTGAACCTTCGTACTCTGAATGGTCTTCACCAGTAGTCCTTGTACCGAAGCCTAACGGTAAATGGAGATTGTGTATAGACTATCGCAAGGTTAATGATGTCACTGAAAAAGACTCCTATTCCTTACCAAATATAGATGAAATTTTTGATAGCCTCGATGGTGCTAAAATATTTACTACACTTGACCTTTATTCTGGCTATCACCAAATCTTAATGGACGAAGAAAGCGTTGAGATAACTAGCTTTACAACCAAGTTTGGAAACTATCAGTTCAAAGTTATGCCTTTTGGATTAACTGGAGCACCTGCTACATTCCAAAGGGAAATGAACAAGATCCTATTTCCACTTATCGGAAAGTGTGTGTATAACTTTATTGATGATATTTTAATTTATTCTCGTACCATCGAAGAACATCTAGAGCATATTAAAGAAGTTCTTAAGATTTTTAAAAAGTATCATTTAAAAATTAATATTGAAAAATGTAAATTTATGCAAACTGAAGTAGAAGTACTTGGCCATAAATTAACTACAGAGGGTTTAAGTCCCATGGATAGTAAAGTTGAAGCTATTAGAAACTGGAAATCTCCTACTAATGTTCATGAGCTCAGATCTTTTCTGGGAGCAGTTGGTTACTATCGTAATTTTGTTAATAAATATTCACAAATTTCAGCACCTTTATGCAAACTTTTAAAGAAAGGGGAAAAATATATTTGGAATAAAGAACAAGAAGAAAGCTTTAAATCACTTAAAGAGGGTTTAATTAATGCACCTATATTAAAGTTTCCGCAATTTGACAAAGAATTTATAATAAGAACTGATGCCTCATACGATGGAATAGGCGGAGTACTCCTGCAAAAAGATGAAGAAACAAAGATTGAGCATCCGGTTCACTATATTAGTAGAACCTTAACTAAATCGGAGAAGAATTATGGAATTACTGATTTAGAAGGTGCTGCACTATATTATTGTTTAACTAAATTGAAACCTTACATTATAGGTAATCCCATTAAAACCATCATATATACGGACCATAAACCATTAATAGGTTTATTTAAAAATAAAGAACCACATAATGCAAGACAAACTCGTTGGTGTCTAACTGCAAGTATGCTAGGAGTTGAGATAAGGTATGAAAGTGGCAAGAAAAATGTCGTTGCTGATGCTCTCTCCAGAATGAAAAATGAAAGTAATAAAGTTGTTTTAGCTACCAATATTAATTCTGAAATTGATGAAACCCTGTTATCTAAAGTAATCAAGGAATTTCTTGAAGAAAAATTTACTGTTATTGATGGAGTTGAATATTTTATCGATGGAAATAATTATCGTAAATTAATAACCAATACTGAAGAAAAATTAAAACTTATTTTTGCAGCACATAACGTAGGTCATGAAGGATACTACAAGACATATCAAAGGTTAAAAAGATGTTATTATTGGAATAATATGATCAGCGATGTCAAGAGGGTAGTTAGTAAATGTGAGAAATGTCAACTGAACCGCCCTCAACCATATCCTAATCCAACTGAAGGAATTCCAACCCAAGTTGAAGGACCATTTGTACATATGGGTCTGGATATCATAGGTCCATTGGTTCAAACGAGAAATAAAAATCAATATTTAATAGTAATGGTAGACTATTTCACTAAGTGGGTGGAAGCCGAACCTACAGAAACTATCACTGCAATGGATGTAATAAAATTTCTTATTAATGTATTTTCGAGGCATGGGATTCCACAGGTGATTACTACTGATAATGGAGTACAATTTACTGCGGACATGACTAAAATATTTCTTGATCTTTATGATGTCTATGTTAAGTTTACCTCAACTTATCATCCTGAGAGCAATGGCTTAGTAGAAAACAGAAATAAGGAGATAGGCAAATTATTGAGATTGCTAGGAACTAAATATAAGGATTGGGATGAAATCCTCCCTTCCGCTTTATGGGCTTTACGTACTACTAAAAACAATGTAACAAAATATTCTAGCTTTGAACTTGTGTATGGTCGTGAAGATCAGCAACCCTTTGATATTGCAGCTCGTCCAACGAAAGATACCAAAGGAAAAACATCAGATGAAATAATACTTGAAAAATTTATTAATCATTATAGATGGACATTAGAAGCTGCCGAAAATGTCAAAAATGCCAACAAATATTGGGCAATTCGTAGGCAAGAGAAAAATAGTATGAACAAAGGAAAAAGCATTAATCCTGGAGATTTGGTTCTGGTAAGAAATCTATCTAGAACTAAGTTGGAGCCTTACTTTGTAGGTCCCTTGAAGGTTATAAAGAAACAATTTAATACAGTTACTTTAGCAGATCCTAATTCAGGCGTACAATTGAACAGAAATGTTCATTTAAAGAATATAGTAAAGTATAACTCAGCTTCATGATAGCTTGAGTCTTCGTCGGGGCATCTTGGTAAAGAATGACTATAAATTACTTATTTTGTTATGTTTAGACATAACTTAACCATAATTAAGTTTATATTCTTTACTAATGGAACTTTCTTATATTCTTCCCTGAATTAAATTAAAAAAATTTTATTATATAATATTATAAATTAATTAAAATTATTATAATATTAATTAAAATTTTTATAAAAATATTTTTTATAAAATCATTATTGAATCTTAATTAAATTAATATTAAAATACATATAAACTCTTCAAAAATTATATTAACAAATTCTTTATTGAATCTATATTAAAATTATTTTATATTTTTATTATATTTTTATCAAATTAATTATTATTAACTTTCAATAACATTATAAATTAATATTAATTTTTATTAAACTTAAAATAAATTATCATTAAATAATTTATTATCTTTTACCAAATTCAATTAATATTTTTGTAAACTTTTAATTAAAAATTTTATTAAAAACTTTTTAATTATTTACTCCAGATATTATTTAATTAAAATCTTTATAATATCTTTTTAAATAATAATTTTTTATTCCTTTATGGAATTTATATTAAACATATTATTAATAATTTTATTTAACATTTAATTAAGAATGAATTAATAATTCTTTTAATTAAATACTTAAATTCTTTTTCATTTCCAAGATATTAAACTTTAAAAATGAAATCGAATATAAATATCTGAAGAAAATAACTTCTTCTAAAGATATAAAATAAAATAACACAAAACAATAATAATAATAATAATAATAATAATAATAATAATAATAATAATAATAATAATAATAATAAAAATAATAATAATAATAATAATAATAATAATAATAAAAATAATAATAATAATAAAATAAAAATAGTAATAATATTAGTAATAATATAAGTAATAGTATTAATATTAATATTAGGAATAGTAATAATTTAGCTAATAAAATTTAATTAGTTTAATAAATAATGTAATTACTTTAAAAATTAAATAAATAAATAAATTATAAAATTGTTATTGTGTAAATAAATATTTTAAATCTTTATCTTTTGTGTATAAAAATTTTGTTTTTCCCAATGAACCATAACATTAATGATACAATACAGCTAGAAATACGCAAGAAAATTAACAAAAGAGAAAATCCTATAATAATATAGTGAAAAATAATTACAATATATAATATACTAAATCATTATATAAATAGATTAAAAATTAATTAGACAGCCAATAATATTCAAGATAAAATTAATTAATAAATTTAAAAGAAGAGAATGAAATAAAAGTTAAAGAGAGAGTTTTTCTTGTTGTTTTAAAAATTCTAATTGAGTAAAATAATAGTTTTAGAGAACTTATAGTTTAGTTTAAATAATTAAGTAATTACTTATAGTTAAAGGATAAGAGTTGAATCCTACAATTATAAGTAAAATTATTATTAAGATATTAATATAAATTGAATTATTAGAGATAGATAAAAATCATTATATTCAGAGGAATATAAATATAATTGTAATAATTTATGTAAAATAAATAAATAAATAAAAACAAGATTTAAAAAGAAATAAATAAATTTTATTATTTGTGTAAATTATTATTTATTATCTTTGAGTTGGAATATATTATTTTACAAATTCCCTATTTGCTCGACCTCGTTATAAATAGAAATCTGATACTTTATTACTTATATTGTATCATTAATTATTTGTTTTAAAACTTTATTGAAAAATAATACTAAATATTAAAATAATAAAATAATTGTAATTATTGATTCTGTTATAATATATAAACATTAGTATTAATAATATTTATATAATAAATATATAATAAATGAGTTATTATTGAATTTAATTATTATTGTAAATAAGTTGAAAGTTTATTGAATTAATTATTGTTTAGTTTAGTTAATTATTATTTAATAAAATTATTAATAAATATTTTGTTTATAAATAAATAGTAATATATGTAAATTAGAAATAATATATTATAATGTAATAATGAAAAAATATAAATACATGTAAATTTCTATAATTAAATCGAGGTATTAGTTATTGACTATATGATAGTTAATAACAAAAAAGAGATTTAATTTTTTTTTTAATTAATAAAGATTATTTTATTTAAAAAAAACAAATTTTTATTACTTGTTCTTTTTTATTTTGGTGTTAAAATTTGTTATTTGTAATCTGTTCCTGATAGAACTCTTTACAATAACTAATACCTTATAAATCAAAGAAACGCGTCACAAATAACAAGTTTTTGAATATCTACCGCCGTGTTTAGAACAAGTAACTGAATTCTTGGATAACTACCGCCGTGTTTAGAAGAAGTAACTGAATTCTTGGATAACTACCGCCGTGTTTAGAAGAAGTAACTGAATTCTTGGATAACTACCGCCTTGTTCAGGATAGCTACCTTAGATAAAATTTGTATTTGGATTAATTGTTTCATTATTTTATTATTTTATATTCAGTTGTATACTCGTTCGACACCTTTTTAAGTGGATAGCGTCTGAACGACTTAACAACATTAAATATAATAATAATAAGTAATTAATAAAAGATTTTCTTGTTTATCAAGTGAATAATTAAATTATACACTTAATAAATCCTAATTGAATTAAGTGAACGCATAAATTATAAGTTACAAATTTTAAAAAAAAAAAAAAAAAAAAAAAAAAAAATTAGTACTTAATTAGTACTTAGATTAATTAGCTTGTTATTTTATTATTTTATATTTAGTTGATTACTCGTTCGACACCTTTTCAAGTGGATAGAGTCTGAACGACTTATCAACGTTAAATATAATTATAATAAGTTATTCATAAACGGATATCTAGTTCTTGCTATTCATCAAGTGAATAAGCAAATACATCTAATAAAATCTTAATTAGGTGGACATATAAATTATAAGTTATATATTATAAATTTGGAATATTCAATAAATTCATACGTTAATTAACTAATAGTTACTTGATATTCAATATTTCAAATTGGAGGAATTAAATTTAATTTTTCAAAATTTAAATATTAACGATATTATGGCGGACCATCAAATACAGCAACAACAACAAATACCCCCTCTTAAAATAATAAATGATCCTCCGGTATTTTCAGGTAACAAAAGAGAACTTGATGGATTCTTGACAAGAGTTGAACTAGTTATTAATGCCCACCCTCAACGATTTATTAATGATGCTATGAGGGTCAATTTTGTCATTTCATATTTAAATGGAAAAGCTTTAAATTGGACTTCATGCCTTAGAAGGAATAACAATCCTGTCTTAGGAAATTATTTTATTGCTGAACTTCGTAGAAATTTCGGAGACCCTGATGTAGAAGCTGTTATTGCTAACGGAAAACTATGTAACATACGCCAGTTTAAATATGGACATGTTGTTGAGTATATCTCCGAGTTCCAAAAAATAAGTCAATACTCCGACTTTAATGAACCGGCCAAGATATACATGTTCATAAAAGGTCTCCATTATAAGATGAGAGAAAAACTTGCTATTGTTAATCCAAACCCAGACAATTTGGAAAACCTATTTAGAGAGGCTATAAAGTTTTGATTTAAAAAATAGATTATAAGTCAAAAATTATAATAACACTAAATAACACAAAAATGTTTTATAAACAAATAAGTTTTATTATATTTAGATTTTAAAATAATCTTTATTAATTATTAGTGTTATTAACAATAAATCGTTAATAACAATTACATCGATTAAAATACATGAAATTTGGTTAACTATTTATATTTTTATCTTATTACATTTAGAATATATAATTCCTATTGAATTATATTATCTAACTATTTATTTAAAAACAATACTAACCTAAACTAATAATAAATAATTAACTATTACTAAATAAAGAGAATTATAATTAATAACTAAAATAAATATAAACAATTTCAATCGAGCTCATTTATTATTTATTTATTATTTAAATATTATTAATAAATTCTTATTATATTTTCTATTTAAAATTAATATAAAAGTTGTCATAATTATTTAATATGATTTTAGCATAAAATGCCGCAAGTTTCAACATGACTAATTGCATAGTTTCATGTTGTTAATTTATCTTGTAAAAAAACCTTAACTCTTATTATTTAAATTAAATTACATAAAAAGAAATGATTTTCAATTACTAGTTTCACAAGAGAAATTTTTAATTTATTAATATGATTGGGAAGAAGTCGAAGTTTTGTTTAAAATTATTTGCAATAATTTTATACACGTGATTTTTAATAGATTTATTTCAATTTTACTTAAATTTATGATTAAATTTAATTAAAATTTATAAAGATATTAATAATATCTTTACAGAGGCCGTGTAAAGATTTAATAAAATCTTTAATAATTAATTATTACATAATTAATTAATGTAATAAAATTACATAAATTTATGATTTACGTATATGAAAATTAATTATAAATTTATGTAAACTTTTCATAAAGGAAAAATTATTATTTAAATAATTTTGGATAATAACTTTAATCTAAATAATTTATTTAATTTAGTTTAGTTATTCTATTTAACTTAGTTAATTTAGTTTAGTTAGTTTAAAATACTTTAAAATTAATTTCGGAATAGTTTTAAATAGTTAAAATTAGTTTAAATAGTTTACAAAAATAGTTTTGAATTGTAAATATATAAACATTAGTATTAATAATATTTATATAATAAATATATAATAAATGAGTTGTTATTGAATTTAATTATTATTGTAAATAAGTTGAAAGTTTATTGAATTAATTATTGTTTAGTTTAGTTAATTATTATTTAATAAAATTATTAATAAATATTTTGTTTATAAATAAATAGTAATATATGTAAATTAGATAGAAATAATATATTATAATGTAATAATGAAAAAATATAAATACATGTAAATTTCTATAATTAAATCGATGTATTAGTTATTGACTATATGATAGTTAATAACAAAAAGAGATTTGATTTTTTTTTAATTAATAAAGATTATTTTATTTAAAAAATCGAATTTTTATTACGTGTTTTTTTTATTTTGGTGTTAAAATTTGTTATTTGTAATCTGTTTCTGATAGAACTCTTTACAGGCCGTAACAATTGAAAATTTGACAAAAAGAAACGATATTAGAGAATATTACCTTACACATCAGGATAGAAGAAACTATAATCAAGATGACCCCATGGACGTGGATCTATACCGCATCAAGAAGGGTCAAAAATCAACAAGATATTTTCCATCCCACAAAAGTATCTATAACGATTCCTGAACAAATAAGGAAGAAGAAAGAAGAAGAAAAGGTTTATGCTTTATTTGTGGGAAGGCCGGGCATTTACAATTCAACTGCCCTAATAAGAAGAAACCAAAAAATTTCAAGGTGATCAATAAAATTCCGAATGATGAAGCCTCCTCTTCTAATACTTCTCTCCCCTCTTCCTCCGTCAGAAAAATTAAATTAATTAATGATAATGAAAATGTTCATAAAATTTTGGAAATTATTGAATTCGAGAATAAGAATTTTAAAGGGAAAACTAATATCCTTGACTTCTATATTAAAACTAATGATTCTAAAGAAGTAAAAGTGAAAGTTCTTATTGATTCTAGTTCTGACATTAATTGTATTCACCCAGAATTTGCAAGAGTTAATAATATAAAACTTATGAAAGCGGAAAATCCTTTCAAAGTTGCCGGTCTGGGATATGGTTTATCTACAGTCAAAAATATAACCGAAAAATGTATGCTCCGTTTCAAGAACCATTTTGAGGTCATCCAATTATATGCCCTCCGTATTCCTGATGTCGATATCATTTAGGATTACCTTGGATTGAAAAACATTGCCCTATTAACTACCATGATTCAAAGAAAATCTCTTTCAGTTCAGGATACTGTGCTCGACATTGCAACGTAGGAAAAAGGAATAGAAAAAATAAGAATAAAAAGAAGTTAAACAAAATTTCTACTAAAGGAAAGGAACCATATGAAGAACTTTCCTTAACAAAGGAAAAGAATAATCCTAAGCGTAAGTATTCCTTTGAATCTGATTCCGATATGGATTCTGATGAAGAAATTATGATTAGAGGTCGTCGCACTCGTATTAAAACTTGTAGTGAAAAAAGTAAAAATGTGATTATCCCAATCACATTTTAAATTAAAAATTTTTCTTGTGTAATTCAAAAATGTAAATTATTCTTTGATTTATAAAATAATAAACAAAGTAAATAAATCATATGAACTAAATTTTTGAATTATATTCTTTAAGCCACAAGATAAACTTTTAATGTAATAATTTTTATAAAATTTAATTCTGAGAAAATTATTGTTGTAAAATAATTTAAATGAATTAATTAAAGTTTAAAACAAAATAAATTAATAATTTATTTTGTGAAAATTAAGTTTCAAAATTTAATCATGACTCCGTTAACATTGTTTTTAAATCGAAAATAAATAAAGACTTTACTTATAATATTAAAATAATAAATAGATAATAAATGTACTTAATTTTAACTATTTAGTATTTAGTTTAATTAATAATTATATTTTTCTAAATTTAGTTATAGTTTATAAATTTATTATTTAATAAAATTCATTAGGATAGTTTTATGTTAAAATATATGTAATTTAAATAAAATAATATATTATCAATGTATTTAGGAAAAGTATAAATAGAAGATACTTTTCACATTTTTTCTCGATGTAATTGTTATTTAACAAATAACTATTAAATATTAATAAAATATATTTTAATAAAAAATTTTTTAATAAAATAAAATTTATTGTATTTTGTTATTGTAATCTATTTTAGTGTTTTCTTTTACAAAAAGAAGAACTTAATGATGTAAAAAATTTTTGTATAATTAATTATGATAGTGATGTAAATGATAGTTTTATGTTTGATAATAATGATGAAATTTATAAATTTAGTGATAGTAATAATATTAATTTAGATGAATTAAATAAAATTTATACAATTGATGTTTTATGTAAAAATGTAACAAAAAATTGTAATCATAATGATAATTTAAATAAAGATGAAAATAAAAAGTATATTTCTAAAAAGTGTTCTGTGAAAAATTTGTGTTGTATCTGTAATTGTTTGAAAATTAGTAATTTTGAGAATAAATTAAATCAAAAAATTATAGGAATACCTCCTATTTATAATAATTACGTAGAAGTATTCAATGAAAGAAATTGCAACGTACTCCCTCCACATCGTGAATATGATTATGAAATAAGATTAAAGGATAATTCAAATTTATTTTATGGTCCAATATATCCTTTAACTGAGGCAGAACGAGATGAACTAAAAAAGTATATAAAAGAAAATTTAGAAAAAGGATTCATTAGGAAATCCAAATCACCCGCTGGTGCACCTGTATTGTTTGTTAAAAAGAAAGATGGTTCATTGAGATTATGTGTTGATTATAGAAAATTGAATGAAATGACCATCCGTAATTCTTATCCTCTTCCTTTAATAAATGAATTATTAGATAGAGTTAAAGGTGCAAAATATTTTACCAAGTTGGACTTAAAGTCTGCCTATAATTTAGTAAGAATTAAAGAAGGTGATGAGTATAAGACTGCATTTCGTACTCGATATGGTCATTTTGAATATTTAGTTATGCCTTTTGGCTTAAAAAATGCTCCAGCCACCTTCCAGCATTTTATTAATGATGTTCTTAGCGATTACTTAGATGACTTTGTTATTTCTTACATAGATAATATATTAATTTATTCTAATAGTTTAGAGGAACATCATGAACACGTTAAAAAAGTGCTTAAAAAATTATTAGAAAATAACTTGTACATTAAATTAGAGAAGTGTGAATTCGATGTTACTGAAACCGCCTTCCTTGGTTATATATTATCAAAAGACGGCTTGAAAGTTGATCCTGAAAAGGTTAAAGCTATCCTAGATTGGCCTGTTCCTTCTAATGTAAAGGAAATACAATCATTTATTGGATTATGTAATTATTATAGAATTTTTATCAAGGATTTTGCTAAGATTGCGCGGCCCTTACATAAACTTACCAGGAAAAATATTCCATTTCTCTGGGGTTCTGATCAACAAAAATCCTTTGATAAATTAAAAGAACTTTTTACTTCTGCTCCAATTTTAAGAAATCCTGATAGTAACAAACCTTTCATTGTGGAAACTGATGCTTCTAATTTCGCTGTTGGAGCTATACTTTCCCAAGAATTTGATGGTCAGTTACACCCAATTGCTTTTATTTCTACCAGTCTAACCAAATCTCAACTAAATTGCCCCATTTATGATAAAGAGCTTCTTGCAATTAAAGTTGCTTTGGAAGAATGGCGTCATTACCTTGAAGGTGCTCGCCATCCATTTACTATTTATACTGATCATAAAAACCTTACTTTTCCTAGGAAGCCTGAGCTACTTTCTCAACGACGAATTCGTTGGTATGAATTTCTTTCTCGTTTCGATTTTAATCTTGTGTTTCGTTCTGGTAAAAAATCTGGTAAACCAGATATTTTGTCAAGAAGAAGTGATCATTTATTTGATTGTTCTCGTGATGTTTCTTGTTGTGTTATTAATCGTAACTCATGTGACGAGTCATTAATTAATTCTATTTTGAAATCTTTAAATAATGATGATCTTTTTATAAAAATTAAATCCTTTATTTTAAATAATAGTAATGTTAATCCACCTATTAAATTTATTGATAAGTGTAAAATTGATAAGGAAGGTTTCTTACTTTTTGATAACTTAATTTATGTCCCTCAGAATCTTCGCACAAGAGTTCTTGAAATACACCATGACTCTGTTACTGCTGGTCATTTCGGTGTACGCAAAACATTTGATTTGATTAATCGTAACTTTTGGTGGCCTAAGTTACGTAATGATGTTAAAAAATTTGTTAAGTCTTGTGAAATTTGTTGTAAAGCTAAAGTTCCAAGACATAAACCCTATGGCCTTCTCTCTCCCTTATCTACCCCAAATAGACCTTGGTCGTATATTTCTATGGATTTTATTGTTGAATTACCTAAATCTAAGGATATGACTACTGTAATGACCGTTGTTGATCGTTTAACAAAAATGGTTCATTTTATTCCCTTTCGTTGTCTTCCTACTGCATCCATTGCTGCTGATTCTTTTATTAGTAATATCTTTAAGTTGCATGGTTTTCCTGATTCCATTGTTTCGGATAGAGGTACACAATTTACTTCTGAGTTTTGGAACCGCCTTTGCGAGTTATTGAACATTAATTTGACTCTTTCCACCGCTAACCATCCGCAGACTGATGGTCAAACGGAGAGGGTGAACGGAATATTGGAACAATATCTCCGTTGTTTCATAAATGAAAGACAAAATAATTGGGTTGACTTGTTGCCTTTTGCTGAGTTTGCTTATAATAATACTTTGCAACAATCAATCAATCAATCACCGTTTTTTGCGAACTATAGATTTAACCCAAAATTTAGTCTAGAAATTCCTTCTTTAGATAGTCCTCATAGAGCTGATGTTAGAGTAAAAGATATAAATGAAAATATTAAATTTTTAAAGGAAAATTTAGAGTCAGCTAAAGAAACCTATAAAAAGTATGCTGATTTCAAAAGATTACCCACGCCAGATTTTGAAGTTGGTAAAAAAGTTTGGTTACTCAAAGGAAATACAACTAAGAATGTAAAAAGGAAATTAGCAGACCAAATGCTTGGTCCATTTGAAATTGTGAAGAAAGTTAGTTCATTAGCCTACGAACTCAAATTACCAAGTAATATGCGTTGTCACCCTGTTTTCCATGTATCTTTACTGGAACCATATTATGAAAATGAATTTGCTAATAGAAATAATAGGAAAAGAAAGAATATTAAGTTAACTACCGATACCATAGATAAGATTCCTGAAAGAATTATTGATATGAGGACATATAGAGGAAAAAATCGTTTCCTCGTATCTTGGAAAAGCCTAGATTCTGTTGAACATTCTTGGATCGATGAAGATCAAATTTACGATAGACAGCTAATTCAAGAGTACTTTCGTAAATCTAAAAGGAATAAACGAAATAATGTGGTTGATGATGGTGATAAAGATTTTAATGAAGAATACATTAGGCATAAATATCAACCATTTATAATTGACATTCCTTCCCGGAGATTGAACTCTATAGTTCGCAGGAGCTCAACTTAAAGGGAGAGAATGTAAAGATTTAATAAAATCTTTAATAATAATTATTACATAATTAATTAATGTAATAAAATTACATAAATTTATGATTTACGTATATGAAAATTAATTATAAATTTATGTAAACTTTTCATAAAGGAAAAATTATTATTTAAATAATTTTGGATAATAACTTTAATCTAAAAATTTATTTAAGTTAGTTAATTTAGTTTAGTTTATTTAAAATAGTTATTCTATTTAACTTAGTTAATTTAGTTTAGTTAGTTTAAAATACTTTAAAATTAATTTCGGAATAGTTTTAAATAGTTAAAATTAGTTTAAATAGTTTATAAAAATAGTTTTGAATTGTAAATATATAAACATTAGAATTAATAATATTTATTTAATAAATATATAATAAATGAGTTATTATTGAATTTAATTATTATTGTAAATTAGTTGAAAGTTTATTAAATTAATTATTGTTTAGTTTAGTTAATTATTATTTAATAAAATTATTAATAAATATTTTGTTTATAAATAAATAGTAATATATGTAAATTAGATAGAAATAATATATTATAATGTAATAATGAAAAAATATAAATACATGTAAATTTCTATAATTAAATCGAGGTATTAGTTATTGACTATATGATAGTTAATAACAAAAAAGAGATTTAATTTTTTTTTTAATTAATAAAGATTATTTTATTTAAAAAAAACGAATTTTTATTACGTGTTCTCTTTTATTTTGGTGTTAAAATTTGTTATTTGTAATCTGTTTCTGATAGAACTCTTTACAATTATATTTTTATGTTGTGTAACATTTATCTTTGTGCATTAATTCATAGTGATCTAAAACAAATATGTGTAGTAACATATTTGTATATTTAATAATAATTATTAAATATTAAATTTATATCTTTTGATAATAATTTTTATAATATATTATTAATTATTCATTATTATATTATAATTACTATTATAATATATATTAAATTACATATTATTTTATAATATATTAAATTATATATTTATTTTATAATTATATATTATTATATTAAAATATAATAATATTCTTATATTTAACTTTAATAGGATTTTTATTATATTATATAATATATTATTATGTATTATTTTATATTTATTTTATATTTTACATATAATATACATTTATTATTTAAATATAGATATTGTACTCTTATATATATAATTTATATTATATGTTTAAAATATATTTCATATTATTAAATTTTATAATTTTAAAATGTAATTTCTTACTAATAACCAATTTCTAATAAAATTAATTTAGAAAGGGGTTTTTAGTTTTTAGGAAAAGTAATAATAAATTAAATAAAGATATAACTATATTATTATAATTAAAATATAGCACATAAAAGTCCCGAATATCAAAAATTGGTGGAGATATCGGGGATGTGCAGTAATATAGTTGTATTATTTTTATAAGTGTTTTATTAAGAGATATATTTTATTATAATTATTTTCGTGTATTAACTTATTAAGTTTAAATATAATATAAATTGAAAATTAATAATTACGCGTTAAAAAAAAAATAAAAAAAAAATAAAAAAAAAAAATTATATATATATATATATATTTTATTTTATTCGTATTAATTAAAGGCTGCTGGGAATTTGGACCAGGATAAAAACGAATAAGTCTTTAATTACTATTTAGATTTAGTTAATAGTGATAAGTTAGATAATTAATTATAATATTTTATTTGTAATTAAAGATAACTGGGAGTTTGAACCAGTATAAAAACGAATAAGCCTTTAATTATTAGTTATTAGTTTATTATAAAAAAAAAAAAAAAAAAAAAAAAAAAAAAAAAAAAAAAATTAAAATAGTAATAAATAATATTAAATAATAAAAAAAAATTTAAAATAGTAATAATAGTAATAAATAATAGTAATAAATAATATTAAATAATAAAAAAAAAAATTAAAATAGTAATAATTGTAATAAATAATATTAAATAATAAAAAAAAATTAAAATAGTAATAATAGTAATAAATAATAGTAATAAATAATATTAAATAGTAAAAAAAAAAAAAAAAAAAAAAAAAATAATATATATTTATATAATAAATATTTTAATAGTAACTATATTATATATTTAATTGTTATAAAATATTAAACGAGTTTTTGTTAGTTAAAAATATTATATTGTTAAACTTATAAAATATTTTTTTTATCCTAAATTTTGTGAAGATGTCAGGTTCATCTACTCCTTTAACTGATCCAGTGGATAATGATGATGTTGATACTAGAACTCTACCAAGAATTGGAGGTGTTCATAAAGATGCGGAGATCTGGAAGTTTCGTATTACTGACTGGTTTAGAAGAGAGCGTATAATTACTGATGAAGGTAAATTTAGTTATATCATTGCAGCTTGTGAAGATGATATTGTTAGGGTCCTTCATTCGGAGTGAATTAAGTTGGGTCGTATTCTAACACTAGATGAGTGTGTAAATCTGATTAAAAAGAAATATTGGAGAGAAAATATGAAAGAAGACAAATTACGTCAAATTATGAAAATTATGATCAATCCAAATGAAAGTATCTATGACTTTAATACAAGATTCTTGGAGCTATATGATCAGTTAGATTCCATAGATCAATCCGCTATTTCAGTAATTGATTATGAAAATGCCTTGAGACCTCTAAGTAAGATTTATGAAAGAGTCGCTATGGCTGAAGCTGCTGACCTCGAAACTGCCTGTAATTTAGCTGAGAAGTATGAAAATATATTAAATGAAACGCAAGGAAATCAAGAAATGTGGAGTTCTTATGGTAATGCCAGTAACTATAATGGAAGAAATAATTTTTTTTAAATCTGGGAGATTAAATTCTAATAATACCTTCATGGATCAATATAATAATAATTCAAATTTTATACCATTCAATAATAATTTTAATACATTTAATAATTCAGGAAATTTTAATAGAATAAGAAGATTTAATAATTTGCCATTAAATTCACCATCTAGAGTGAATTCGAACGGTTTTAGAAATTTTAACAACAATGAAAATTTTAGAAACACAAATTTTAATGGAAACAATGGTAATAATTATAATAATAATAACAATAATAGAAATTTTAGAAACTTATACCATAGTTGGTTCTACTTCTGGTAGAGTGCATCAGGCATTATTTAATACGGAAGAACGTGTTTATGAAATGGTAAAATTAGAAGTACAAATTGGTACTCTAAAAATTAATGCAGTCTTTAGAGTATTTGATAATGATGACTCAATATTTGATATAATAATTAATTTAAAAACACAAGCAGATTATAAATTATTAGTAGATGCAGATAGTAAATATTTATACGTAAAAAGTGGTATTAATAATGTTAATGGTGTGTTTACCTTTAGTGCGGTCCCATTGGTCCCTTTGGAAGATGTGCATGAACTTCATACACAGTGTATATTTTGCTATATATTAGAGAATAATACTAGTATTTATAACAAAATATTATAATAAATATAATAACACTCAAAAAAAACAAAAATTATTTTATTTTTTATTTATTTTTTTTTTTTTTTTAATTATTTTATTAATAATTATATTTATTATAATACTATAAGCCGCAAGGGTTGATATAGTATTAATATTAAAAAAAGTTTTATTAAAAATTAAGTTTTATTAACTAAACAAAAATTAAAATAAAAAACACAAAGAAAAGAATATTTGTTAATAAGAATTTTACTCATATTTATATTTTTTTTCAAAAGTTAAAGTTATTAAAAAATAAAAATAAAAGTTTCTAAAAAGTTCTTAAAAATCGAAAAATTTAGAAAAAATAGAAAACAATAGAATTAAGAATTTAATAGAATAAATTTTAATTAATTAAACACAAGAATTATCAAGAAATTCTAGTAATTTCTTGAACTATAAAGAATCTTCTAGATATTTTTTAGAATAAAACTATAAAATAATAATAAATGTGAATCGAACCCTAAGTAGTTTGATTCATGGTATTAGTTACTAACAACTATACCAGAAATAATATTTTTTAAATTTAATTATTTGTTTTAAAACTTTATTGAAAAATAATACTAAATATTAAAATAATAAAATAATTGTAATTATTGATTCTGTTATAACTCTCTCCCTTAGAGACGGATTCCAGACGTCTTAGGTTTTGGTTTATTTGGAAACTTCTTGTGGAATTCGGCAAGAAGTTTATTGCAATGAAGATTCTCAAAAGGTTCCCATGAGTTTTCAGAATCATCATAACCTTTCCAATGAATTAAATATTTAATTTTGTTATGAAATTTCTTTGAATCAAGAATAGATTCAACTTCATATTCTTTTTCTCCATTAAGTATAATAGGTTTTGGAGTTGGGATATTTCTTTCTGTAAATTCATTTTCATAGGCTGGCTCAAGAAGTGAAACGTGGAAAACTGGAAAGACCCTAAAAGAGTTTGGTAACTTTAATTTATAACTTACATCTGAAATTTTCTTTAAAATAGTAAATGGACCAGATTTCTTAGGAGCAAGTTTACCTTTTTTATTATTTATTAAATCATTCCTTAACAGCCAAACTTTTGAGCCAACTTTAAACTCAGGCGGAGACATATGTTTATCATCATAATATTTTTTTTGAAAATTAACTGCACTTTGAAGATTTTCTTTAAGTACATTTCTTAATTCTTTTAAGTCTTTAGCAATAATTTCAGCACGAGGGACAATAGAAACATCTGGAGTAGAAGGATCAAATTTAGGATTGAACCCATAATTAAGAAAGAAAGGAGTAGCATTTGCAGATTCTTGTATTGTGTTATTGTAAGCAAATTCTGCAAGAGATAAATATTCCATCCAATTATTTTGTTGATAATTAACATAACATCTTAAGTATTGTTCAAGTATTGCGTTTACCCTCTCCGTTTGACCATTAGTTTGCTGATGATGAGCAGATGATAAACAAAGATCAACATGAAGTAAATTAAATAATCTATTCCAAAATTTAGAAGTAAACTGAGTACCTCTATCCGACACAATATCCTTTGGCAGACCATGAAGTTTGAAAATAGAATTAAGAAATTGTTCAGCACAATCCTCAGCAGAGGGAACTGATTTAAAGGGAACAAAATGAGCCATCTTCGTAAAGCGATCAACTACGACAAGAATACAAGACATACCATTGGAAGAGGGAAGATCTGTTATAAAATCCATTGAAATTGATTCCCAAGGATTATTGCCAATGGGTAAAGATTTAAGTAAACCGTAAGGTTTATGACGAGGAGCTTTTGAAGCGCAGCACACATTACAAGTACGAATATATTTTTTAATATCCTTATGCATACCAGGCCACCAATAATTTCTAGAAACTAAGTCAGAGGTTTTATTTATGCCAAAGTGGCCAGCAGTAGGAGAATCATGACAAGAACAAAGAATTTTAAATCTAAGGCATTCAGGAATATAAATAAGATTGTCATATAAAAGAATACCATTGGAGAACGAAAGGAGATCAATCGAAGCAATGGGTTTCTCATTAGCAGAAGGCTTTTCAAAATATATCTTAACATTATTAAAGAAAGGATCCTTGGAGTAACACTTTTTAATTTCATCTTGTAGATTTGATTCAATAGAGATCCTTGAAGTAAAACAAAAATTTTCCGGTTTAAGTACTTGGTAAGGTTTAGCAGGTTCATGATTATCATAATCAGGACGGCGAGATAAAGCATCTGGCTTACCACCGCGAGAACCTGGACGATACTCAATTTGAAAGTCAAATCGAGTAAAGAACATTGACCATCTAATTAAACGTTGTGAAAGCTGTTCTGGTTTCTTAAAGTAGAGTAGATTTCTATGATCAGTAAGAACTTTAATAGTATTCTTAGCACCTTCTAAATAGTACCTCCAAGTTTCAAAAGCAGTCTTAATAGCAAGTAACTCTTTATCATAAATTGGATAATTGCATTCAGCAGAGGTAAAAGCTCTAGTGTAACGTTTTAGGTTAATCACCAGGTTGGTGTATTAACTTAAATAAACAAATAAATGTAAAATATTGAAAAACACTTTAAATATTAAAATATTATTTAACAAATCATTTATTTTATCAAGATATTTATTTATTTATTTATTTATTTAATGTTTAATGTTAATGAAACCTCGAAATTATTAAACTAATTTTAAACTACATGTTTTTATATCAAAATAAAATCAAACCTAATAATTTGATTGGTAAAATAATTTATAATAAAATTTAACAAAATAATATTTTCAATAAACAAAAAGTGTAATAGATGGAGTCGAACCAGTGACATCTTGTACTGAGCTCCAACTATTAACCACTAGACTAATAGGTTTCATTACAACGCTCTCCTCCAAGGAACGGATTCCAGACGTTCTAAAGGTTAATAACTAAGTAACCAGCAATGAAAACTGGGAGAAATTACACAGAATAAAAGAGCTAACCAGGAAGTATATCTGGGAGAAATTACAGCGAGTTTAGAGGTAACCAGCAGCAGAGACTGGGAGAAATTACAACTAGTGGATTCGTGGTTGATTTAGCCATAAGTCAGAAGTCAGTGGCAGAAATAGTGGTAGAAGCAAAGATGCGCGGAGAAGGGCTTGTTTCCGAGAAGATCAAAAATTTCCATAAAACGTTGAGAAAATATGAGCTAAAGGGTTCCAACTGGTAGAAAGTGATTTTTCCTTGATGGATGGGTTAGTTTCTTGATGGAACGAACATTCTAGAACTGAGAATCAGGTGTAACAGAAAACATAGAACGTCGGATAAGGATTACAGAAGCACTGACCACAGAAAGTGTTTTTCAGAGTTATATCTAAATATATGAATATATATTATATAAAGAAATTATATAAATAGAGTTAGTTAAAGTTTACTAAAACGAGCCAAAATACACCAAGGTGGTGACTTAGTTGCTTTAGGGAGGTTTCATTGTAACGTTTTAGGTTAATCACCAGGTTGGTGTATTAACTTAAATAAACAAATAAATGTAAAATATTGAAAAACACTTTAAATATTAAAATATTATTTAACAAATCATTTATTTTATCAAGATATTTATTTATTTATTTATTTATTTAATGTTTAATGTTAATGAAACCTCGAAATTATTAAACTAATTTTAAACTACATGTTTTTATATCAAAATAAAATCAAACCTAATAATTTGATTGGTAAAATAATTTATAATAAAATTTAACAAAATAATATTTTCAATAAACAAAAAGTGTAATAGATGGAGTCGAACCAGTGACATCTTGTACTGAGCTCCAACTATTAACCACTAGACTAATAGGTTTCATTACATCTAGAATAGAAAGCAATTGGATGAAGCTTATTATCTTTAGAGCTAACTTGAGATAAAATACATCCAAGCGCAAAATTACTTGCATCCGTTTCAACAAAAAATTGAGAATTAGGATCAGCAGGAATAAGGATGGGAGCAGAAGTAAAAGAACGTTTAAGAAGTTCAAAGGAGTCATTAGCATCTTTTGACCAAACAAAAGGATCATTTTTTCTTGTAAGTTTATTAAGAGGATAAGCAATTTTAGCAAAATTTTTTATAAAGCGTCTGTAGAAATTGGCTAGGCCAAGAAACGATTGAACTTCTTTAACTGTAGTTGGAGCAGGCCAATCTAAAATAGCTGAGACTTTCTTAATATCCATCTTAAGACCATCTGAAGATACATAATATCCTAAAAATTTAACTTCGAACTTATCAAACTCACATTTTTCAAGGTTAACATGTAAATGAAATTTCCTAAGTTGTAATAGTACTTTTTTAACGTGTAAATGATGTTCAGAAAGATCATCAGAAAAAATGATAATATCATCAATATAGGCATAACAAAATTTACCTAAATAGTCACTTAATGCAGTATCAATCATTCTTTGAAAACAGGCAGGTGCATTCTTGAAACCGAAAGGCATAACTCTAAATTCAAAGTGTCCTAAGCTACATACAAAAGCTGTTTTGTATTCATCTCCAGACCTGATACGAATTTGGAAGTAAGCAGATTTTAAATCAAGCTTTGAGTAATACTTATGACCAGGAGCTTTATTAAAAATAACAGTTGTTAAAGGCATAGGATAACTATCTCTAATGGTGATTTCATTAAGTTTCCTAAGATCAATACACATACGTAACTCACCATTATCTTTTGGAGCAAATAAAATTGGATGACCAGCTTCTGATTTTGACCTAACAATAAAACCGTATTTTAAATAGTCTTTAATAATTTTTTCTAAAGCTATTTCTTCGGGAATTGTAAGGGGATAAATTGCACTATAATATAACTTAGTATTAGGTTTAAGGTCAATAGCACAATCAAAACTAGAATGAGGAGGTAAGATTTTAGCTTCTTCTTCACTAAATACATCAGAGAATTCTAGATAAATGGCGGGAAGTGTTTTATTTGGAGTATCCATGTTTGGGGAAGAGGCAATTGAATTCTTCAACACGGAAGGAGAAATAGAAGAATTATCAAACAAAGAATTATTAGGGGTGCATGAACTGGAATAGGCTGGTTTCGAAGAGATAGAGTCGGAAGTATTAGAAGTAAGAGAAAGTGAAGTAGAGTTAACCGAGGTTGAAGGTATTGATTCAACAAAGGAAGAATCTGACGCATTGTTATTACTATTGCAAAAGCTTAAAATATTATTGTTGAAATCAATTGATGATTTATTTTCTTTAAGAAATCTAGAACCAATTAAGCACTCAAATTTGTCGTTCAAATCAATAACAAAAAATTCTGTTAAGACCTGAAGGTTACTAACTTTAAATAATATTGGTATAGTTTTACCAACAACGTCTTTGCCACCACCAATACCAGTAATGTTATCAGCTTCTAAATTATCATGTACAAGCTTAAAATTATTAATTTTAGCAAAATTACTATCCATAAGATTCAAGTCGGAGCCGGAATCTATAAGAGCCTTAGCTTTAATCCATTTATTTTTGTAGTTAAAGGAACACTTAATAATACAATCTTTATTAAATTTCTTAGAAGAATTAGATCTAGCCATATGGGAGGAGCCAGGTTTATTTGCTCGCTTTGGACAATTTATTAACTTATGGCCTGATTGTCCACAATATAGACAAAGCCCTTCTTTAATTCTTCTTGCTCTTTCTTCAGGGGATAAATGAGAGTAATTTGAATCATTATTTGATTTGAAAAAAGAATTAGAATTGGCGTTTCTATTATTACTAGAGTTAAATCTATAATACTTCCTATTATTACGAGAATTATTATTATTATTACTGTTATTTCTAGAATTGTAATTGTTGATCGTTGCGAATCGAGTCATTTGATGATCTATACGATTGGTAATTCGCATTAGTTCACTTAATTTGGCAGGAGGAGGGAACAAACTAATTACTCTTTCTTGAAGTCTTGGTAGCAATCCTTCAATATAAACATCCATTAAGGCAAATTCATTCCAGTCCGTTTTTTCCGAAAGCCTACGGAATTCATTATTGTAATCAGTGACTTTACCATATGCTTTTTGCTTAATATGCATAAGAGCTTGATTACAATTAAAAACTGCATCTACGTCACTGAATCTATCCTTCATAAGTTCAATGAAAGCGTTAAAATCGTCAAGGACTGGGTTATTTTCATTCATCAAGTCTGCAGCCCAATCCATAGCTTCATCTCTTAACAAAGTGATGGTATAAGCTACTTTTAACGGATCATTGGTGAAATATTCAGGACGAAGAGCAATGGCTAACCCAACATAAGCTAAAAATCCCTTGAGCTTAGCTGAATCGCCATTAAAATGAAAATCGTTTGATGAAGAAGACATTGAAAGAATTATTAAATTATAAACAAGTTTAAGAATTGCAATAGGAAGATTTATTTAATATTATCACTATTATTATTATTATTATTTTTTTTTTTTTTTTTTTTTTTTATTAGTGCTCCCGAATGAAAATTGTAATGATAAAGAATTATAAATTATTATTTTTCTAGGCGTTTAGTTTAATTGCTGATTTAAATTTTTTTTTTTTTTTTTTTTTAAATTTAATTTGGTAAATATAATAACTAGACTAAATTTCACTCTTTTATGCCTTACAACAAAATAAAAAACCGGCAAGAGTTACTAACTAGAGGTATATACTAGACCTCAAAATAAAAAATTATAAACTATATATTTTAAAGTCGCTTTACCTTCACGACCAACCTATAGCCTTCGGTGACTATAGTTCCTTATTCGCCAGAGCTTATTCGAATAGAGCAACCACCGAACTGTTGAAGTTGGTTGGTAGGATGTGGCTTTCGTTTAATCCACACGCTCTTCACGCCCTAGGGTTTTGAAGCCCGTTTATATTCGAATAATTAACGGCTATAGTTTCTAACCTACTGAAACTAGTTACTAACCGCCGAAACTCTGTTTATGAGCTCTAATCGCTCCTAGTATATTTAAATATTATATTTACCTGTAATATTCTTTAAAAAGTCTCAAGAACTGTAGAACTTCTTAAAGAATTTTTTATATCAAAAAAAATTTTTTTTTTTTTTTCGCCTAGATAGATTTTGGTATAATTGTGAGTATGCTATTAATACCAAAAACCGAGAATTTTATTTTTTAAAGAAAAAAAAGTAGATTCAAGAAGCAAGGCTGAACCCAAAGAAGATATCAGAGACTAAGAGAAGAAGAGATTTTGTCCAAAAGTAGAAACCAAGAATCAGAAACCCGAAACCAATGGAAACAAAAACCAAGTCCAAAACTAAGAAATCTGAAACCAATGGAAACAGAAACCAAGACCAAAAATAAGAAATCCAAGGCAAACAGAAAGAATCTAACCAAAAGTGGAAACCTGAAGCCAATAAGATAAGTAGCCAAACAGAAACCAAAAACAAAGGAAACAGAAAATCCGAGAGATTCAAAAAAAAAGTCCAAAAAGAAAACAAAAAGGCAGTAGACACTAATTCCAAAAGAAAGCTTCAAACCAAACAAAAGGGTAGATATATCAAGGCACGGCGTCAAAATCTTGGGTGTTTTTTATTATAACAAAATATTATAATAAATATAATAACACTCAAAAAAAACAAAAATTATTTTATTTTTTATTTATTTTTTTTTTTTTTTTTATTATTTTATTAATTATATTTATTATAATACTATAAGCCGCAAGGGTTGATATAGTATTAATATTAAAAAAAGTTTTATTAAAAATTAAGTTTTATTAACTAAACAAAAATTAAAATAAAAAACACAAAGAAAAGAATATTTGTTAATAAGAATTTTACTCATATTTATATTTTTTTCAAAAGTTAAAGTTATTAAAAAATAAAAATAAAAGTTTCTAAAAAGTTCTTAAAAATCGAAAAATTTAGAAAACAATAGAAAACAATAGAATTAAGAATTTAATAGAATAAATTTTAATTAATTAAACACAAGAATTATCAAGAAATTCTAGTAATTTCTTGAACTATAAAGAATCTTCTAGATATTTTTTAGAATAAAACTATAAAATAATAATAAATGTGAATCGAACCCTAAGTAGTTTGATTCATGGTATTAGTTACTAACAACTATACCAGAAATAATATTTTTTAAATTTAATTATTTGTTTTAAAACTTTATTGAAAAATAATACTAAATATTAAAATAATAAAATAATTGTAATTATTGATTCTGTTATAGTATTAATAATGTAATTAGTACCAATAAAATTAATACAACTAATAAAAATAAAACTTTGGAAGAATTAATCAGCAATATGGATATCAAGGATGAAAATTTTAAAAATGAAATTAAATCCATATTAACTTCATATTCAGATGTAATAGCTATATCTAGTGATGATTTAGAACCATCCAAATTGCTACCTCACCATATTGAATTACTAGAAGGTAGCAAGCCTATAAAACAAAAGGCATATAGGATCTCCTAGGTACAACTTTCAGCACTAAAAGAAGAATTAAAAAAATTAATAGACAAAGAATTAATCTCACCTTCTCATTCACCTTGGTCTTCACCTGTTGTTTTAGTGCCAAAGAAAAATGGTAGATGGAGATTGTGTATAGATTATAGGTTATTAAATAAAATAACAAAAAAAGATGCTTATGCCATCCCTATAATTCAAGAAATTTTTGATGCATTGAAAGATGCAGTAATATTTTCTACTATTGATCTTTTTAGTGGGTATCACCAGATACCCATGTATGAAAGCGACCAAGAAATTACTTCTTTTACAACTAAATTTGGAAATTATTACTTTAAGGTAATGCCTTTCGGATTGACTAATGCTCCGGCAACCTTCCAACGCGAAATGAATAGGATTTTCTTTGACTTAATTAATAAATGTGTTCAAATTTATCTAGACGATATTATTGTTTATTCACCATCCATTGAACAACATTTAATCGACTTAACAAATGTATTTAAAATTCTCAGAAAATTTAAATTAAAAATGAATATTGAGAAATGTCATTTTTGTGTTTTTGAAGTGGAGGCTTTAGGACATAAGATTTCAAACAAAGGATTATTACCACTAGAAAAGAAGATTGATGCAATAATGAAGTTGGATAATCCTTCTAATGTTACGGAATTACGTTCTTTTCTTGGAATGGTGGGTTACTATAGGAATTTCATTGAAAATTATGCTACATTAACTTCGCCGTTATGCAAATTACTAAGGAAAAATTCTACTTTTGAATGGACTAATGAGCATACTACTAGTATAGAAAAATTAAAGGAAGCTCTTTGTCAAGCACCTATTTTGTGTTATCCACGTTATGATAAACCATTTATTATACGCACTGATGCTAGTTATCAAGGAATTGGTGGTGTTTTATTGCAACTATATAATGATGAAATAGAACACCCAGTATTTTATATTAGTCGTTCCCTGTATAAGTCAGAACTTAATTACCCGATAACAGAGTTAGAAGATACCGCGGCATATTTTTGTGTAAATAAATTTAAACAATATATATTAGGTAATCCGTTTCAGACAATACTGTATACAGATCATCAACCTTTAGTCCCTATCATTATGAAATGCGAACCTAATACTAGTAAACACGCTCGTTGGTGTGATTTATTCAGTCAAATACAAGTAAAAGTTGTCTACCAACCAGGGAAAAGGAATATTATTGCTGATGCATTATCTCGTATTAGAAAAAAAGAAAATATTGTAGTAAATGCTATTGTTGAAGAAAATAATAATAATATGAGAAATAATATTGAAAATAATAATAATATTGTTGATGAAAATAACGTAGAAATTATTAGTAATAGCAATAATGAAAATGATCATTCGAACTTTTTGGACGAAGCCGAAAATGAAGAATATATTTCTAAATTCATGAAAAAGTTTTTAAAAGACAGAATTGTTACTATAGATGGTAAGACTTATATTAGAGATAATAATAAACTACGATTGGTAATAGACGACTACTTGGAGAAGATAAAAATTATAGGTATGGCCCACAGAACTGGACATGATGGGATACAGAAAACGTACAATAGAATAAAACAAAATTATTATTGGAAAAATATGATTCTTGATATCAAAAAGTACGTCTCTCTTTGCAAAATATGTTAATTAACCAGATCTGAACCCATTCCTGAACAGATAGAAAAATTTCCATCTCCTTTGGAAGCTCCTTTTGTAAAGTTAGGATTAGATATAGTAGGTCCACTTAAACAGACTCCTTGAGGTTTTAAATACTTAATAGTATGTGTGGACTATTTTACAAGTTGGGTAGAAGCAAAGCCAACAGTTTCAGTAACTTCGCAAGACGTAACAAATTTCTTAATTGAAGTATTTAGTAGGCACGGACTTCCACAAGTTATAAATATGGATAATGGACCTCAGTTAAATTCAGATTATACCAAGATATTTTTAGATTTATATGGGATATATATTCATTTTGTTTCAGTTTATCACCCGGCTTCGAATGGACTTGTAGAAAATAGAAATAGGGAAATTGAAAAGAAACTTAGGAACTTTGTAGAAGATAATGAAATTTGGGATTTACTACTACCTTTATTGTTATGGGCTTTACGAACATCAAGATCGTCAGTATCAGGATACTCTAGTTTCGAATTATTATATGGACGGGAAGACTTATTACCTATTGAAATTAACATTAGGAATTCTATTGAGGAACCAATTCAAAGAACTATGGATGAACTTCTTATCGAGCGATTCTTGGAACATCAACGTTGGATTAAAGAAGCTGCTAATAAAAGATTAGGAACCATTAATTATTGGAAGACTAGAAGGGAAGCTAAACAAAGTATGACAAATAAGAATAATTATAAAATTGGAGATAAAGTAAAAATAAGAAGATTTCAAAGACACAAGTTAGAACCTTACTATTCTGGACCTTATACTATAAAAGAAATAACTTGGAATACAGTAAAATTACAAGAAGATAGGACAGGAATTATACTACAACGAAATGTTCATATTAAAAACATTTTACCATATAAAGAATAGTATACATAAATAATGATTAAACAAAAAAAATATTAATTAACACTCTCAATTTATATATTATGTATATATAATTTTTAAATTCAAGCTAAAATTAATTTTTAAAAAATTAATTTTAAATTTTAAAATTCAATTTCGAAATTTCAATTTCAAGATCTAAAAAAAAAAAAAAAAAAATTTATTAGTAAAAATTTTTCAAAAATTGAATTAAAAATTTAATTAAAAATTTTATCAAAATTTTTATAATTTTTTTTTTTGGATATTTAAATTTTACTAAGGAATATTTTAATAATCAAGACAGTAAATATAATATTAATATTATATTATATTATTTATTTATTTATTTATTTATTTATTTGTTTATTTATTTATTTATTTATTTATTTATTTATTTATTTATTTATTTATTAATTATTCATTTTAAAATAATAATATCCTATACATCTATAAGAAAATAAATATACTTCAAATTAAAATAATAATTATAAAAAAGTATTATTGTTACTAAAAGCAATTGATCAGTTATAAGTTTTAAAAAAATGTGAAAAAAATAATAAAAAAAAAAAAAACTCCAAAACCACCACAAGAACCATGAACCCTAACCGCAACCCTAAATTTAAATATCAAATTTAAACTAAAGATCTTTAAATAATAATTTACAAACTTTTAAAACCCTAACTGCAATTCATATAATTTATTTTAAATTTACTATTTATTATTTATTATTTATTTATTTATTTACTTTTTTTTTTACTTATTATTCATTGTTCATTATTATTAAAATAATAATACATAATTTATATCTATAAAAAAATAAAATATTTCAAACTAAAGTAGTCTTACAAAAAAAACTATTGTTACTAAAAATAAATTATCAATTATTACCCTCTGGTTATAAAAAAAATGTGAAAAAAAAAAAAAAAGAAAGAAAAAAAACGGGTGTGGGGCAGTTCGCCAGGTTGCATTTCGCCATTTTTGAAAGCATGTGGCGTATTAAAAAATGTGGCATTTCGCCATATTGAAAATTATTAAATAAATAAATAAAATTAAATATTATTAATATCGAATAAAAACAATTTTAAAAAAATTATTTTGAATTAATATTTATTTATTTATTCATTTATTTATATCAATACTCCATTTGTCGAAATGCAACCTGGGGAAATGCAACTCTCCCAAAAAAAACTCTGTAACCATAAGAATTACGAATCACCCCTAAACGCAACCCTAACTACAATAGATTCACCTGATTAATATTTTATTATTTAATATTTAATATTAATTATTTATTATTTATTTATTGTTTATTATTATTTGTTATTTATTATTTATTATTTACCTATTATTTATTTATTATTTACTGTTATTTAATACTTATTATTTATTTCTTTTCACCATCAAATTAAAAAATAATTAAAAAGAAAAAAAAATCTCTATAACCACAAGAAGCATGAATAATAATCCTAATTGTTAGTAAAAATGATTGATTTGTTAGTACTCTCTAGTTATAAAAAAAAATGAGAAAAAAAAAATAAACAACCACAACTCTAAAACATAACCATGACCACCTCTAACCGCAACCCTAACCTCAACCCTAACTGAAATAGATTCATGTGATTAATAATTTATTATATAATATTTAATATTAATCGTTTATTATTTATTTATTTATTTTTTATTATTTATTTATTTATTTTTTATTATTTATTTATTTATTATTTATTTATTTATTTATTTTTTATTATTTATTATTTATTTATTTATTATTTATTTATTATTTATTATATACTTATTTATTAATTATTCATTTTACAATAATAATATCCTATTCATCTATAAGAAATTAAATATACTTCAAATTAAAATATTCTTAATTAAAAAATATTATTGATACTTCAAACAACTAATCAGTTATTATCAGCTTTAATAAAATGTGAAAAAAAAAAAAAGAAAAAAAAATCTTTATAACTACCATAAGAACCACCCCACGTAACCGCAACCCTAACTGAAATGTATTCACGTGATTAAATTTTATTATATAATATTTAATATTAATTGTTTATTATTATTTATTTATTATTTATTTATTTATTTATTTATTCATTATTCATTATTAAAATAATAATATATCTTATGCATCTATAAAAAAATAAAATAAGTCTTCTAAAAATAAATTTTATTGTTACCAAAAAGCAATTGATCAGTTATTATCCTCTGGCCATAAACAAAAATGAGAAAAAAATAAAAAAAAAAAAATTTTTGCCACTACTACTGGAACTATCAACTATTCCACCTAACACCTAACCGCAACCCTAACTGAAATAGATTCATATGATTAATATTTTATTATATAATATTTAATATTAATCATTTATTATTCATTTATATATATATATATTTATTTATTAATTTATTACTTATTATTTATTATTAAAATAATAATAAAATATCCTTTATACTTAAAATAGTCCTTTAAAAAAAATATTGTTGTTACTAAAAACAATTGATCAGTAGTTATTACCCTTTGGATTTTTTTTCATTGTCCTTTAAAAATACATTTATATAATAAAAATTAATACAAAAAAAAAAAAAATTTAAAATTTAACTTCTTGCTATATATAATATCTATATAATTCTATTCATCTTATCTTATATACTATAAATATTATATTAAAGAAAATATTAATAATAATAAATAAGAGAAATTTAAAAAACTACTATAGCTACAAAATTTAATGATAAAATATAACCATAAATAACAAACCTAATTTCAATAACTACAGCCATTAATTCACATGATTTATTTAATATTTTAATTATTTATTTATTACTTATTAATAATAAAAATTATTTATCCTATGAAAATTAAAATCCTATAAAATTTAAATTCTATGAAAATTAAAATCCTATGTAAATAAATAATAAAAATCTTCTAAATTAAAATATTTCATATTTTATTATAAACTCTTATATATATATAACAAAAAAGAAGAGTACTTTATTGTTGATTTATATGTTTATATAAGCTTTATTTTTTTTTAAATCATTCACTAGTTGAAAGATAATAATTATTAAAAATAATAGTTTAAACATATTGAAACAAATAGTGAATTATCATCCAATTTTTGCCCATATAAAATATACTGTATAAAAATAGATATATATAGATAAATATATAGATAGATAAATGATAGATAAATATAGATAAACATATTTATAATTAGAAGTATAAATATAGATAAATATTTTAATATTTTTATATTTATCTATAGATTAAGGAACTTTTTTTTTTCTTTTTTTCTTTTTTTTTTTTGTATTGTTATGGCTTTTAATTTTTCTTATAATATATATATATATTTATATTTAAATATTTTCAATATTATTTTCATTAATGAAGCTTTTTACAATTTTAACGAATATTTAATTATATCCAAATTAATATTTTTATATAAATTATATAAAATATATATTTTTTTTATATAGATCTTTATATATTAATATTTTACTTTGCTTTATTTTAAAACTAATATATATTATTATATTATATTATATTATTAATCATACTATTAATTGCTATTAATCATTATTTTTAAAATTTGTTATATATTATTATTGAAAGACAATGGAAATATTTTCATTTCTTTCTTATATTTATATTTATTTTTTATATATAATTACTATTTTTTTTTTTTTTAAACTTTTTCTTAAATAAATACTTATTATATTGTACTTTAAATTCTCTTTAAATAATTAAAAAATCTTTTTTTTTTTTTTTTTTTGAATATAGGCAATGATATTTGAAAATGACAGTTCATAGTGACAATGAGTGACTTGCTTCTTCAAAAATTGTGTAACCATTTTTTTATTTAATTTATTTTTTTTAAAAAATATATATATATATTTATTTATTATTTAAGTTTTCAATATTTTTTAAATTTTATTTATTTAGTTTATATTACTCATCCATTAAATAGTTTAATAGTTTATTTAAAATTTTAAAGTTCGTTCATGTAAGCCATTAAATAAAAATTAAAAAAAAAAAAAAAAAATTTATAATGAAATAAAATATATATATATATATATACATAATTTATTTTTTATCTTAGTTTAAAGTTATAAAAATTTTAATATTATGTAATATATTTTGTATTATTATTTAATTTTTATTTTATTATTAAGAAAAATCAAAAAAAAAAAAAAAAAAAACTTTCCTTTTATATATAAATTAATATGAATTGATTAATAAGTTTATAAAAATATAAAATAGAATAAATATATTTAAAAAATTATCATTACTATTATTATTTAATAAATGAAATTAAAAAAATATATATATTATTTAAAATAAATATATTAAAATAAAAATAAATGAAAACATAATAAAAAAAAAATATAAAAGTATACTAATGAAATATTAATAATTAAAATAATTTAAAATAATATAATTATAAAATAATATAAAAAAAAAAAAAAAAAAAATAAAAAAACATAATATAATAACATAGAAACATAACATAGAAGCAACTGATTAAAACAAAAAAATTTTTTTTTTTTGTTTCTTCCTCTAAGATGGCTATATTAACTTTTTAGTTAATTTTAAAAAAAAAAATAAAAATAAAAATAAAATATAAAGGCTTAACTAAATAGATAAAATATACATATAATAATATAATTAATTAATTAATTAATAAATATATACTTAAAATAAAACTATTATATATAAATAATAATAATAATAATAATAATAATTTATTTTCGATGGTAATACAACAAATCTCCTTAAGAAAGAGAAAAGTAAAAATTCACATCATTCAATACTTTATAATAATTAATTCTATATTATTTAATTAAAGTTATTAAATAAAAATGAATAGAGAATCGATATTAAAATATTATAATTTATTAATTTATTAATAGATAATATATGTTAAAAAAATATATATATATATTAAAAATTAAGGAATAAAATATTTAAAACCATTAAAATTATTAACTGTCATTTTTCTATTTAAATTGGTAATAAATATATTGAAAAAAGTTATTAAAAAAGAAAAGAACTTTTTCTATTTACGAGCTTAGAAAAGCTAAGTTTAGAGACGTTTTTAATAACAATAACAATAATTTTATATAAATAAAAATTATATATTTTTTTCTTTCCTTTACTACCAAAAAAATGTTCCTAAAATACTTGAAAAAAAAATAAACAAAAAATATTTTTTTATATAAAATATATAAATTTATATATTTTAAAATATTTTAAAATTTCAACAAAAATTGTTTTATGTTGTACAATAAATAAAAGATCAGATCAACGTATTTAATTTGTTAATGTATTAAATAAGTTTTAAATTGTATTGTATTGTACATAAATGAACAAATATAAATATTATTAATAATTAGATTTATTAAAATAATAAGATACTTTAATATAAAACTTTAAATTCATGTACAATACATTATTTAAATGGTTGGATAATCACCTTTTTTGATTTAAAAAAAAAAAAAACGGAAATTAAACAAAATTAAAGAATTAAAAAATTTAAAAATAAAATTTTTTTATTTCATTTTCATTTTTAATTCTATTAATTAATTAATAAATTAATTTAATTTTTTATTTAATATCTGAACTATTTAATTATTTATTATAATTTATTAATTATTTATTATTATTTATTAATTATTTATTAAATTTTATTAATTATTTATTATTTATTATTTATTATTTAACTATGAATTATTTAGCTAATTAGTTATTACTATTAATAATAATAAAAATTAGAGCAAAACAAAAAACAAAAAAAATATTATGCTATTAATTCTCCCATAAATTAGCAAATAAATATAAAATAAAAATAGAATAATAAATATTGAATATTTAATTATTACTATAATTTCAAGTATTATTACTAATATTATTTTAATACAAGTATTATCATTTTATATTGTCTTCTATTATATATCTTTATCCTTGATTATCATCTTGTCTTCTGTTATATATCTTTATCCTTGATTATCATCTTGTCTTCTGTTATATATCTTTATCCTTGATTATCATCATAATCATTGTTATTGTCTTCAATCATTTTTTTAATAGTTAACAATTATTAGCTATTATTTTTAATTTTTATTACTATTATTAACTATTAACTATTATTATTATTTTTAATTTTTAATTTAATAGATCAGATAAAGAGTGGAAAAGTAATAATTTAAATCTGTTGTAAAGAACAATTTATATATTTTTAAAAACTAACTTTATATTAGAATAAAAAAAAAATACATATATTTATTAATTATTTATTATTTATTATTTATTATTTATTTAATATTATTTATTTGTTATTTATTTGTTATTTATCTATTATTTGTTATTTATTTATTATTTATTTATTATTTATTATTTATTTATTATTTATTATTTATTTATTATTTATTTGTTATTTATTTATTATTTGTTATTTATTTATTATTTATTTATTATTTATTATTTATTATTATTTATCTTATCAGTTATGATCATTTATAGTAGGAGAATGATTTATCAATTGTTAATCAATTGTTAATAGTCATAAATTTATTTTATTTATTTTTATTTTTAAAGAGTGATGAACATTTAAAATGAATATTTAATCATATTATTTAATCCTAAATTTTATAAATTTATATCGTATTTCATTAATCTTTTTTTTTTTTTTTTTTTTCATATTTCCAACTACTTTTTTTTTTTTTTTTTTACAGAAATATTTTACAGAATTTAATAAAATAATAATAATAATAAAGGTAGATAGATTAGACTTTAAATTTTTATTTTAAAAAATAATTATAGTGGATAGATTAGACTTTAAAAATTTTAATATATATATTATTAATTACCTTTCTATACTTTTTTTTTTTTTTATATTTTATTTTTTTTTCATGTAATAATAACAAAATTTTAAATTTTAAATATAATCAAAATATAAAATAATAATAATAATAAAAAAAAAAAACTTTAATTTTAATAAAAAATTATTATTTTATTTTATTTATGAAGTAATTAAAAAAAAAAAAAAAAAAAAAATAGACTGATTTATTACATTTCATTTAGATATAATGGAACTTTTTGTATAATTATTATTATATTTGTAATATCTGTTAATCATCTTTTTTAAATATATATATTAATAAAAATATATATTTTAAAAAAGAAAAATTACAATAAGATAGAATAATAAAAACCAGAAAAATTAAAAAAACTTTTGTAATAGTTAAAAATAAATGGTTATTTTAATTATTAAATTGTTTATTATTTATGTAATAATTTTTTTTTATTTTTTTTAAACCTTTAAATATAATAGTTTTAGAAATTCTATTTCCACTAATTTAACTAAATATGTATATATATAGAATATACTCTATATCATAAATAATTATTATTATGCTTATGGGTAAAATAATTTTATCTATTCCATGTGGTATAAAATAAAAATTTACCATTAATTTTAACCTGTACCAATGCCTTAACAAAAATTTACCCATGTTATTTGACTGTATCTAATCCTTTATTATAGGAATGGAGGGAAAGTATATATAAAAAAATAAATTCTAATGGAATAAAAGAAATTATAATAAATTTTAATAAGTTAAGTTTTTTTTTTTTAACTGCTTAGATAGATTTCTCTAAGAATAATATTTTTTTTCTCACTTTTTTTAATATATATTACATTTATTTTCATTATTTTCCTTAGCTTCACCAGCAGATATTCCTTTTTCATTATACCAAAAAAAAAATAATAATAATATAATAAAAATAAGATTTTTTTCATTTGAAATACTCTAATCCTTAAAGAATAATACAAGTGTCATTAAAATTTATACAACTTTAAATGACGGATTAAATTATAAATTTGTAGACATTTCTATTTTTACTGTAGAAAAAACTTTAAATAATATATTGGTAATACATTAACAATGTGCTATTAATAAATGATAAATTTATTTAAGCTATTTAAATATTTAAATACTATAATTAAATAAAATATATTAAATTATATTGATATATTTAATATATTTTATAAATAAATTAGAATATAATAGATTATATTCAATAGAATAAGGATAAATATAAAATAATTCATAAAAAAAAATATTAAACTATCAAAATACAATACAAAATAGAATCAATAGAAGAATTAAAATGAAAATATATATTAAATAATAATATCTATTATAAATATAAATATAATTATTTTAATAATAATTAATAAATAAAAAATTAATTATATATATATAAAGTGATAATTTTTTTTAATCATTAAATTGTTCAAATTTAATAATAAAAAAATTAAATAATAATTAATTAATATAAGTATTAAAGAATAATTAATAGTTAAATAATAATTTATTAAATAAAAATAACTATTAAATAATAGTTAATAGTAAATAAATAATAAGTAACAGTTAATAATAAATAAATATTAAATAATAATTAATAGTTAATAACTATTAGATAATATTAGATAATAGTTATTAATATTTATAATTATTTAATAATTTGGATGATTGTTTGAATATAAAAAATAATGAACCATTTTATATAAACCGTTTTACTATTTAATTATCATTTGATAATCAAAATTACACAAATCAATTAAAACTGTATAAAAATAAAATGATATAATATAAAAAAAAAAAAAATTAAATAAAATGTTATTAAATGTAAAATGATTATTAGTTTTAATTTATATTAAATAAACCATTAAATGAATTTAAATAAACCATCGCTGGTTTTATATATTTCTTTTTATTTTTCAAAAGTAATAATGGTTTATTCTATCATTATTATAATAATTATTTTTTAAATAATTAATTCGTTAATGTATGAACTCTAATTAATTCTTTTGATAAAATAATAATAATAATTATAATGATAATATTAATAATAATAATAATACTAATTTTTATATGAATATAATAGAGGAAAGTATAATAAAAGGAAAAAAATTTTTTTTTTTCTTTTTGTTGACTGCGGTCAAAAAATAATTTATTTATTTAATATAATGAAACCATTATTGCTAAAAATAAAAATAATAACAATAGTAAAAAAAAAAAGTTAAAAATAAATTTATAAGTTGACTTATTTTATTTATTATGTACCATGAAAAATACTTGGTTAGGAGATTTACACATTCTTATTAATTAAGCCATAAAAACGGATTTTAAAAATGAACCTTTACAACAAAATGATTTAATACTTAAAACTAATGATATAGAATGTTTTTCTAGTTAGTCTTGGATGAGAAAGATAGGTGTCGACGTTAAACCGATATGGCAAAGAATTCAATGAAAGTTTGATACGTTTATGGGAATCTTATTGTCATCCCTTCTCGTTAATCCCGTTTAAAAAAGACAAAAAGTAATTAGGAAGTATTCTAAATCAATTATTATTTTTATTATTTATTTTAATTATAATATACAATAATAATATATTTAGTAATATTTTTTTTATTTTAAAATTAATAAAGTGTACTCTTTATATTATTAAAGTAAAATAATATAGAATACTTTAATTATTTTAATATTTCATTATTATTCAATCTTATTCTATATTATTCAATTCTTTATTACTTTTTAATTTTTTAATACTTCATAATCTATATTTTTATAATTCTCTCGCTAATTTTTTTATTTTTATTTTTATTTTTATTTTTTATTAATATTTGAACTATTCGATTATTTAATTTATTCAATATATATATATTTTTGAAGTGCTTAGTATTTTTTTTTTTTTTTTTTTTTTGACTTTTTGAAACTTTTTATTTTTATTTTACTTTTGAATTTTTATTTTATTATTTTAAAGTTGCTAGTTTAAATGTTTTTATTTTAAATTTTATATAACTCTTTGCTCTTCTCAAGTTCATTGCAATATATGGTTAGGTATATGTTTAAATATAATGAAGTATATACAAAAGTGTATTAAAACCATATTTAATTTGACTCTTTTTCTAAATAAAGTCAAAATAAATTAATTTGAAATTTTATATATATATATATATAAATAAATGAAGCATATATTAATAAAATTATAGTAGTAATATTATAATATATTTTATTATTATATATTATATAATTAATAGAAAATTTAAAATAATATTTTTTGTAAGTTAAAAATATACTTTAATATGATTGGATATATTTTTAATACATATATTTTATATATTATCAATACATTCTAATATATTCTAATCTTATAAATAATACTAAAATAATATATTATGAATATAATCAACAAATTTAGCATAAAATTAATATATGAAGAGTTAATTCTCTCATAGATTAATTTTTTATATTTTAATCTTTTTAATATGTTAAATTTTCTTATATTATATATGAACAATATATTAGAATTAACTTTAATTGAATTTTATTTTGTTAATAACAATAATTAATAAATATTAATAAATTTTATATAAATAATAATCAATTTTATAAAAATAATAATCAATTTTATAAAAATAATAAAATTTATATAAATAATAATAAATAGATGATTTTTATATTTTTTGCATAAAATAAATATTTACAACAAAGCTTTTTAGTTATTAATTATTAACTATTAATGATATTTAATAGTCCTACTATGTATATAATTTTTTTTTTTTCATAATTCCTTTAAATATATCTTTTTATATTAATATAATTTTTTGTTAAATTTCTTATTTATTTATTAAAAACTTTAATTGTTTAATATATTAATAATTAATAACAATAAATTATATGCCATAAATAATATTTATCCTATATATATAAATTAAAAAATAATACATTGAATATAGGTTTTTTTTTTAATTTTTAATATATATTTCAAATTCTAAAATAGATTTATACTATTTTCAATAGATAAAATTATATAATTACAATATATTGTAATATATTACATATTTAAATTATTTATTATTCATTGTGTATATATTTATTTTATACCTTTTTTTAAAATTTTTATATTTTTATACTAATTAAATATTTAAATATTAAAAAATATATAATAAAAAATAAATAATAATCATTATATAATATTTAATAGTAAAAAAATTGTTTGTTATTATTTATTATTTATTATTATTTACAATTGTTATTAAAATTATATTATTAAATATTAGATATTTATATTATTTATTATTTCTTTTTATTGATCTATATTATTTATTTATAAAAATTTTTCATATAAAAGGAGTTAGAAGTCGTGTAATTTTTTAATTTTTTTTTTTTTTTTTAATTCATTATTATTTTATTCGAATTCTAGTTACGGTTGAAGAATAAATATTGAAATTAAAAAAATATATATATTTATCGTTTTCATTTATAAAGTATTTCTTTTTTCTTTTTTTTTTTTTATATTTAAAAAAATTTTAAATCATAAATTAAAAAAAAAATACAATATATGTATATTAGTAATCAATAATAATATTTATTTGAACCAAATTTTTAAAAAATTGATTTAATCGATTTTTTTTTTATTTTGACAAACTAGAAAGAAAATAATAATCCAATTTTAATTTTTTAATATCTATTATTGTGGACTTTTAAAAATATTTTTTTAATTTCAATATTTTTTTTATTGTTATTATAATGCCAGCTACTTCAGCTCTTTCTTACGATCAAACTGTTTTAGAACCAAGAAAATATGATGATAACAGAACAAAATGTAACTTTATAAAAAAGATGACCACCAACGCTAATGTTGGTGCTGTTAAAACAGAAAAGCTTGATTCTTATACCCTTATAAACTTAGCGAAGTTTATGACTCACTCATTTTATAAAATTTGGGATAATGCCAATAGTAAAGATATTTATAGTGGATATGGAAACAATGATTTAATGTATTACTTTCAACAAACTGCCATCAGTGAAGTCAATCCAAATTTTGAACATTTTCAAGACTTTTGTGAAAAAATATTAGGTGCTACTGAAACTTCTTATAGTTTATGTCTTTGTGCTTTGAAGCTTATTGATCGTCTTCGTGTCAGAAATAGTGATGTTTCTGGCTCTGATGGTTTTGAATATAGAATATTTATTGCTGCTTATGTTATTGCTTATAAATTTTTCACAGAACGTTCAATAAATAATAAAGCTTGGGAACCCATCTGTGGTATGGATGTATCCCAAATTAATGTTATGGAAATTGAAATGCTTTTTGGTATATCATTTAATGTGAATATTACCAGTGAAGAGTTTATTGAATGGATACAGGAAATGGATATGATTTTCAGTAATAATATAAATACAAGTATGTGGTATATACAAGATATAAAGCCAATATTATCAGCTATTGTTAGAGAAACTGAAGAAGTCGTTATGAGTGATAAATCAATAGCCTATTACGATTCCCAAGATACCAATGTAGACCTTGGTAATAAAAAGCCATCTACATCTAAACCAATGATGAGCTATTGTAGAAACAACAGTATTAGTAGCGGTAGTACACTTGTTGCTTCCGAATACGAAGAAAGCATAGTTGAAGGTGATAGTTTCCAATATGCTTTATCCCCATTATCTGTTACCTCCACTGAAACCTCCTTTCTTACTCGTTAATCTTTAAAACATTATTTCATTTTAATTTTATTTTTTTACCTTTTTATGTTTATTTAATTTTTTTTCCAAATATTAAATCTATAGATATAAAAAGAATTAATTGAGTAAAGGAATATAAAAAGGTGGGGTCTAAACCTTAATACCAAATCTTTTTTTTTTTTTTTTTACAATTATTTCTTAAAAAAAAAAAGAAAAAGAAAAATCATTTGTAATTTATTTTAATAATATTAATTTAATTCATTTAATTTATAAATACTTAATTTATTATCTAATTTAAAACACCATAAAATAAAAACAAAAAAAAAAAAAAATTTTTTTAATAGTATTAATAATAATAAAAAAAAATAAAACTTTTAAAAAAATGATTTATTTTTTTTATACTTTTATATTTAGTATTGTTTTTAAATATAAATGAAAGAAGTAATATTAATATGTTTTATTAATACTCATAATTTATTTTTTAATGATTGTAAACATTGTAAAGCTTTAAAAAGGTACACATCACTTATGAGTTGATGTATTAAAACCAATTTTGTACATTTTAATCTTAATATAAATTAATCATTGTATAAATAGTTAAAAAGTAATTTAAACAAAACATCATTATTATTAACTATAAAAAAAGAAACAAGAATTATATAAAATTTATATAATTTTTATTATTTACCTCTTTATAATATTTAATTTAAAAAAAAAAAAAAATTATATAAAATAAATAATTTTTTATTATTTATCTCATAATTATTTAATTTATTCATTTATATAATACAACTTTTTTCATTGTATAAATGAGAAAAAACAATAAATAATAATAAAAATAATATAATCAAAGAAACAATACATTTATATATAAATAATAAAATAAAGGATAAAATAAATTATATATATATAAATATAAATATGTTTATCCTATGTTTAAAAATAATAATAAAAAAAAAAGGAAGACCAAATTAATTTAATAATAAATATATATATATATATAAAAATAACAGAAAAAGAAGAGGAAAACTATCTATAAAGTTTTATCTTTTTTTTTTATCATTTATATTTATTGTAAATTAGTTATAAAATAATAATAATAATAATAATAAAAATAATAATAATAAAACTAAAAAAACTATTATATTATTATAAAAAATATATAAATATTATTGAAATAAAAACTTTAAAAATAATATATTATATTATTTATATATATATATTTTAATATTTTTTTTCAGTATTTTAATTTTTTTTTTATAATATATACCAATAATTTCATTGGTTTATCTATTTTTAGATACAAGTTTTTTTTTTTTAAAAAAAAAAATAATAATAATAATTTAAAAATTAAAAATTGTTATTAATGAAGATATATTTATGAAAATTATATAATATATAATATATATAAATTTATATAAATAAGAATTTTTTTTTATTATAAGTAAAAGTAAAAAAAAAAAAAAAAAAAAAAAAAAAAAAAAAAAAAAAAATTATCTTAAATGAAGTATAATTATATAACATAACCATTCCTAAATATATTAATAATAAACTTTTTAATAAGTTTTTCTTTTTAATTAATAGTATTTTTCATGAATAAATATTATTTTTTAAATAAATAAATAAATAAATAAATAAATTATTTGCTTATATATATGAGCAGCAAAAAAATTTCTTTGACATTTAATAAAATTATTTTTATTAAAATTTTAATCATCTATTTATAGATGAATAATTAAAAAAAAAAAAAAAATTATAAATTATAAATTATAAATTATATATATATATATATATATAATTTTTTTTTTGTATTTTTTTATCTCTCTTTTTATGAAGGGATTATTTAATTTAAAAAAAATTTGGTTAATTAACTGAATATAGTTGTAAGGATGTCCATGTATTCATTTATTACAATCATTATTATTCAATATTCAGTATAATTAATAGTAGTTCTTTCTTTTTATGTATATATATAAATTACCAAAAATAAAAAATAACTATCTATATATTTTTTTATTTATTAACATATGTATTATTATGTTACATAATAGTTTTTTTATTTTTTTATTTTTGAAATTTAGTTTTTAAAAAATAAAAATTTAATGAATAAAAAAAAAATTTAAATTAATAAAAAAAAATTAATTTATATTATTATAAATAGTAATAATAATATAAATAAAAAAATTTTTTTTTTTATAGATCCAATGAAATCATTGGATCTATAAAAATAGTTATAAATGAAAGGCAAAAAAAAAAAAAAAAAAAAAAAAAAAAAAAAGAGTAGTAAAAAAGAATTTTTATGATATTTAAAACAAATTTTTATTTAAAATTTTAATCAATTAAAAAATCTATATTTTTATAAATAAAAAAAATGTAATAATATTAATAAATAAAAATATAAATAGTTTTTATTTTTTATATATCTTTAAGTAATTTAATATATATATGTATAAAAAGAAAGTATTACTATTAATTAAATATTTATAAATATTGAATAATAATGATTGAAATAAATGAATACAAGAATTTGAATAAACATCTTCATAACTATATTAAGTAACCAAATTTTAAAATTAAAGCAATAATCTCTTCATAAAATAAAGATAAAAAAAGATACAAAAGAAATTTTGCTCAAACTCAACCCATGTCTTTTTTAATAGATTCTTTAATAACAATAATTTTTTATATAACAATTATCATTGGGTTTGATTTATTAATCGAAGTTAATAATAATTATAATAATAATAATAATAATAAAATAAAAATTTTAAAAAAAAAATAATTTATAAATTTATATATATAATAATTATAATTTTTAATTTTTAATTTTTAATTTTTTTTTTTTTTTTTTTTTTTTTTTTTTTTTTAATTATTCATCTATAAATAGATTATCCAATGAAATCATTGGTAGATACTATATATAGTTATAAATGAAAGGCAAAAAAAAAAAAAAAAGAGCAGTAAAAGAATTTTTGTGTCATTTAAAAAAAAAAATTTTTTTTCATTTAAAATTTTAATCTATTAAAAATTTATATATTTCTATTAATAAAAATGTAATAATAATATTAATAAATATAAAAATAAATAGTTTTTATTTTAAAAAAAAATAAAAACTATTTATTTTTATTTTTATTTTAAATTTAAATCTAAGTAATTCAAAATATATATGTATTAATATATTTTTTATTTATCTTTTAGTAATTCTATATATATATATAAAGAAAGTATTACTATTAATTATATTGAATAATTATAAATATTTTTTAATAATGATTGTAATACATGAATACATGGATTTGAATAAACATTCTCATATCTATATTCAGTTAATTAACCAAATTTTTAAATTAAAGGAAAAGAAATAATCTCTTCATAAAAAGAGTGATAAAAAAATTCAAAAGAAATTTAGTTAAAACTCAATTCCATATCTTTTAAGATTCATTGATAATAATTATATATATATATATATATTATATAATATATTATTAATAATATTATTTATATTGTTATTATTATTGTTATTTTTTTTCTATACTTTTTTTTTTTTTTTTTTTTTTTGTGGCTATTATAAATCTGTTGATTTAACTAAGTTTAAATTAAAATTATATATATCATTTTTATTCATTTTTATGAAATATCTTTTTTTTTTTTTTTTATTTTATTTTTAAAATGTATTTAGTTTATTTATATGAATAATGAATAATAATAATAATAATAATAATAATAATAATAATAATAATAATAATAATAATAAAATAGTTTAAGAAATAATGAATAAATCAGAGAGCAAAGGATGAAATGAAAAAAAAAAAAAAAAAATAGAAACAAATATATATATATAAATTTAATCCTGTGTTGAAAAATGAAAAAAAAAAAAAAATCAAATTATAGAATAAATGTGTCAAAAATTAAAGAAAAGTTAATATTTGCTTAAATTTTCTTAAAACTTATTTTTTAGTAATGAAATTTAGGGAATTAAAAAAAATTAATTTTATTTATTTTTTATTAAAATAAATAGTCGTTATAAATAATTAAATATGGCTACGATTTTATAAATCGGGAAAAAAAAAATTAAAAATGATTATAAGTTTTTTATCAAAAATTGTTAACGCTAATCGCTTAACAATTTTTTTTCGTTTTCTTCTTTTTATACTGACAATTTCACTAAATTTAGAAGTTATTAAAATTAAAATTAAATTTAAAAGTTTATTGTATATAGTAGATTATTATTTTCAATTCTGCTAAATGATTTTTTAATTTGTTTATTCAACTATTCATTAACTAAACTAAAATTTATTTAAACAATTACTATTGATTCACTTATATAATTAAATATTAAGTTAAAACTATTAATTAATTTTTCATTAAATTTTAAAAATTTAATTAATCCAATAATGGATTAATTTAATCACAGTACAAGTATCGTCAGTTCTTGACACTGCCTCCTCCAGGAACCATTACTCCGGATGGTTAACAGTGGCACAAAATTTATCGTAAATGAACCTTTGATATCCGGCTAATACCGGGTCGTAATACTTGTCCTTATCAATAATATCTGCATCGACCCAATCTTGGGAATTATTCCTTCTAAGAACCAAGTATTGGTAGTTTCCCTTATACTTTCTTGAGCTAAGAATTCTAATTATTTCTGATGGTCGGTCCTTAGACGTGGAAGAAAATTCCGTGGGGTTATGACTTCTTTTATAGTAAGGCTCTAATTCACTAACATGAAATATAGGGTACATATTCGGAAATGGTGAGCTAGAAAGGTCCAAGCGAAAATTATTTTGTTCTGGGTAAACTCCAGTGATTTTAAAAGGACCATAACGTCGCGTTTGTAATTTATAAAATGGGAGTGGGTTGAAACTGGCAGGCTTTTTCAACCAGACTAGATCACAAAGTTGGTACTGGACCGGAGGATTAGCAAGTTTCTTATCCTTAGCATTTAAGTAGTTTTCTTTTTGGATAGCTAGTATATGTTTTAGGTTAGCCAGATTGTGGGCAAAACTATCAATGTGGGGTGCTGCACCAAGTGAATGTACTAAGTCGGCGGTTTGAGGATTAGCGTACAGCTGGTAATTGTATAGAGCTAGGAATGGAGCTTGGCCAGTAGAAGCATGGATCGAATTATTGTAACAAAATTCAGCTAGGTATAACCACTTGATCCAAGACTCATTATCAAAATTTTCTAAAAAACAACGAAGGTATTGTTCCACATAAGCATTGGTTCGTTCAACCTGGCCAATAGTATGGTGGTGGTTAGTAGTAGCAAGTCTGTGGTCTACTCCTAAGAATTTCATTGTTTTCTTCCAGAACTTGCTGGTAAATTGGACTCCGCGGTCAGTAGTAATAATTAGTGGTAATCCATGTAACTTAAAAATATTTTGGAGGTATGCAGAGGCAGTTTCAGCTGCAGTTGGAACGTGATTAAATCCAACCAAGTGCACCATCTTAGTCAAGACGTCACAAACCACCATAATGCATCCGCGGTGGGAACGTTCCGTAGAGTTTTCGTTTAATTTTGGTTTAGAAGGTAAAGCTGTAATGAAGTCAATTTGTACCTGTTGCCATGGAAGTTCTGGTACGGGTAGTCTAACCATTTTTCCATAAGGTTTGTGTCGAGAATCCTTCATTTTGGCACAAATTTCACAGGATTGTACATAATCTGTTACGTCTTTTTTCAAGTTTGGCCAGGTATACCAGCGGCGTATTAATTCATAAGTTCTCTTGATACCTAGATGACCAGCTGTTTCGTCATCATGATTAAGTTTCATGATGGTTTTTCTTAAGTTAGGGGGGACATATACCTTCCCTTCCCTCTCTAAGATAATTCCATCCTCGAGGGACCAGTTGTCCATGAAAGATTTATCCTTAGCTGCAAGTTTGGTTAAGATTTCTTGGGCCAGAGCATCTTGCAAATAACCCTGTTTAATGTCGTCAACAAAAAAAGATTCCTGGAATGTAATCAAACAGGCATCGTTCGAAGGGTTGTCGAAACCTTGAAATTTTTCGGGTGAAATGATAGGGCATTCATCCAAGTTCTGGCTGGCTAGTACTTCGTGGTCAACTCTACGGGAAAGTTGGTCAGCTTTACCATTCGACTTACCAGGTCTGTAGATAATGGTAAAGTCAAAAGCAGATAAGAATTCCTGCCAACGAGCCTGGCGTTGGGTAAGTAGTTGTGGTTTACTGGCAAAAAGTAAATTACGGTGATCAGAATAAACCTGGGTTTGGAATTTGCTGCCTAGAAGTAGGTGTCTCCATTCAACGAAGGCTGTCTTAATAGCTAAAAGTTCTTTCTCGGTAATAGAATAATTAATTTCAGCTTTAGAAAGACTTTTAGAATAGAAATAAACTGGATGTAGTAAATCGTCTTCGCCATATTGAGAAAGAACACCACCAATGGCAAAGTTGCTCGCATCGCATTCCACGATGAAAGGCTTGTCTTGGTTAGGATAAGCCAGAACAGGGGCGGAAACCAAAAGTTCTTTTAACTTGAGGAAAGCAGCCTGGCAGTCGTCGTTCCACACGAATTCAACATCTTTTTTGGTAAGGTGATGAATTGGTCTGGCAATTTTAGAGAAGTCTTTGATAAAACGGCGGTAATAATTGCAAAATCCGATGAAAGATTGAACTTCTTTAATGTTAGTAGGAGTGGGCCAAGAAGTAATGGCTTCGAGCTTGTGAGGATCAGTCTTGATGCCCTCACTGCTAACAATATGGCCGAGAAATTCCACTTCTTGTTTGTGGAATTCGCATTTAGAGATTTTGGCCACCAACTGATTATCGATGAGAAGTTGCAGGACGGTTTGTACCTGTTTAACATGCTCATCAAAAGATTTTGAATAGATGATTATATCATCTAAGTAAACCTGAACGTATTTATTGATTACGTCTCGGAGAACAGTATTAATGAATCCTTGAAAAACAGCGGGGGCGTTGGTAAGACCAAAAGGCATCACAGTGTATTCATAGTGACCATATTTTGTGCGGAAGGCGGTTTTAAATTCGTCACCTTCACGAATTCTGATGAGGTTATAAGCACTTTTTAGGTCGAGTTTGCTAAAAATTTTCGAGCCTCTCATAGCTTCGAAAACAACAGTGATTAAAGGGAGTGGGTATGAGTTCCGTAGGGTTTGTTGGTTTAACTTCCTATAGTCGATACATAGGCGGAGCTCCCCATTCTTCTTTCTTTGGAATAGCACTGGATGTGCGGCAGGAGAGATGGATCTTCTTATGAATCCATTTGCCAAGTTGTCCTTGAGGTATTTCTGAATTTCTTCATCCTCTTCCTTGGACGTAGGATATATTGGACCATAAAAGAAAGTGGCACCTTCCTTCAATTCTATTGCACAATCGTAAGGTCTATGCTTAGGTAGAGTATTTGCCAATTTTTCGTTAAATGCCTCAATCCAAGCAGAGTAATATTTCTTTACTAATTCTTCGGTAGTTAATTCTAAATCTTCTTGGGGCATTGGTCCTTTAGTAGTAACAGTGATATTAAGAACACAGCGATGTCTTGAACTTCTTCTATAGGGTTGTCTTGCCCGTTGTGGTCTGGGAAGATTGTCTCTGGCTGAAACGGTGCCTAGGGTATTTCCGTAGTGTCGTCGTTCTATTTCTGGCTTAGAGATTTTATCAGTGGCCAAAAGTTCTTTTATAGGGTTTCCGGAGGGTAACCCTTGTGATTCTGGTAGTTCTGGTTCAGAATAATCCACGCAGGCAGAAATTTCTCCTATCTGATTTCCGGGGGATTGCGTGTATCTAGTTACGACTGAATCATTTTTTGCTGGTTTAACTAAGAGTTCTTGTAAACCTTTTGTGGTTACCAGTTCTTTAAAATTTGTACTGTTTCTAATATTAACGGTTATCAAACATGTGTTATCTTTCGTAGGGTAGTCTAGGCGGTCTCTTCCCTGATTGACTATCTTGGTGGTTCTTTTTCCATGGTTATCATAACTAGTATAGATTCTATGCTTCTCTAGGAAATTTTGTCCTAAGAGTATAGTGTGTTCAAAGTGTTCGGTAATATTAAAACTAGTAGTGAATGTGAATGGTTTAGCTATTTTGTCATGCGAACCTTTAACCACAAGAGGGATGTTAATACTTACTTTGTCGGTTATAGCTCGTAATGTTGGCTCATTTCCGATTACCTTGACTGAAGTGAACTTTTCTTTTACGTTAATCTTTAATTCTTTAACTAATTTTGGAGGGATAATATTTATACTAGAACAAGGATCTAAACAAATTAAGACTTCTTTACACCGTGTGGGATCCCTAGGGTTGTTGATAGTTCCATTAAGAACAACAAAATTTTCTGGTACTTCTCTTGTTAGCTTAGGGACTTCACTTACTAACATGGTAGTTGGTAGAGGGTTATTATTGCTTGAGAAGATTTTGCTTGGTCTTCTGAAGTTTCCTCGGTCAGACGTAGGGTTGTCGTTCTGGTATGCTTTTCCTTTTCCTAAGGAATCTTCCTTACCTTTTTCCTTGAAAGAAGAAAATTGCTTGTGCTTCTTCTTCCCATTTTCTCTTTTATTGTTGTCTTCTCTTTCTCTCTCGTTTATGAAGACTCTATATTCGGTACTGTAAATCCCTAATAAAGCGGCGACTAGGGCTCGGTTATCTTGGCGGCTATCTCTTTTCTCTAACCTCTCATCGTAGTACCTCTTCTGGTCAATGTCGCATCGGATCAAGCAACGAGTTAGGTCCTTGAGAGAAACTTTAGTAGGGTTATCGGCTTCCAATTTCATGAATTCTTTTTGTACGGAAGGCCTAACTTGGTAGTTCAATATTCCTTTTCTTTGTTCTTCCGTACAACCAATAGCTCTAGTAAGTCTATTAAATTCTGCCAAGAAGTCGTATACCTTTCCCCATTCGTGTTTTAGTTTTAGCAGCTTGGATTTCATGAGTTCTTTGTCTTCTTCTAGTTGGAAATCTGTCCTCATTTCTTCAAATAGTTTTGCAACGTCAGGATGTTTCTCTTGGCCTTCCTTCTGGGTAGCTTGGTACCATAAGGCAGCACTTCCTCGTAGTCGGTCAGTAACATAATATACCTTTGCTTGTTCATCGTAAAGGTATGTATTGGCGTATCGATAGAAGTGGCTTCTGCATCTATCGATAAAAGTGTTTACTTCTATGGCTTCTCCATGGAAGTAAAAAGGTGGTTCCGGTTGAGGGGTTATAGTATCCCTCATGACTACGTCGCCGTCTTCGTCCCTGGGAGTCTTAGGAGATTGGTTTAGTCGGATGTGGCTATTAATGTAATTAGCCACTTTTTCTTTAGCATCCTCAATGCTCTCGATGCTCTGCTTTTCGACTTTGTCAATCCTAGATGTATTTTCGTCGAATTTGTCCTTGACGGCTTTCCCAAAAGTGTTGAACCTCTCTTCCAAAGAGGTTAGTTGCGTGTCCACCTTGGTAGTATGTTTATTGAGGGTTTCCACGGTAGAAGCTAAGCCCTCTATCATCTTCTTTAAAGTGTTGAACTGAGACGTCTGAAGAGTTGTCTCAGTCTTTTCTATCTTCTTTGTTTCTTCAACCTTTTTTGTTTCCTTGCTGGTTGAAGCTTTTGGTGTTTCCGACATGATAATTTCTCTTATTGTTTTGATTTTTTTTTTTTTTTTTTTTTTTTTTTTTTTTTTTTTTTTTAATTCGGTAAATCTTCTCTAAAAGCGTTAACAATGTCAAAAATTAAAGAAAAGTTAATATTTGCTTAAATTTTCTTAAAACTTATTTTTTAGTAATGAAATTTAGGGAATTAAAAAAAATTAATTTTATTTATTTTTCATTAAAATAAATAGTCGTTATAAATAATTAAATATGGCTACGATTTTATAAATCGGGAAAAAAAAATTAAAAATGATTATAAGTTTTTTATCAAAAATTGTTAACGCTAATCGCTTAACAATTTTTTTTCGTTTTCTTCTTTTTATACTGACAATTTCACTAAATTTAGAAGTTATTAAAATTAAAATTAAATTTAAAAGTTTATTGTATATAGTAGATTATTATTTTCAATTCTGCTAAATGATTTTTTAATTTGTTTATTCAACTATTCATTAACTAAACTAAAATTTATTTAAACAATTACTATTGATTCACTTATATAATTAAATATTAAGTTAAAACTATTAATTAATTTTTCATTAAATTTTAAAAATTTAATTAATCCAATAATGGATTAATTTAATCACAGTACAAGTATCGTCAGTTCTTGACAAAATGAAAAATAAAAATATAAAAATATATAAAAAAAATAACAGAAAATAGATGATCCAATGATATAATTGGTATATACTGTATATAGATATAAAAATAAATAGTAATGAAAAAAAAAATATATATATATATCCTATAATAATAAGTTTTATTTTATTTTTTTTTTTCTTTCAAATATATATTTTATTATAATACTCTGTGATAAGTTATATTTTATTTTTTTTAAATATTTATAAAAAATATTTGATGAAATGTATATAAATATTGTTAATTTTCAATTCCAATTTTTAATTGAATAGAATAGTTATAATAAATAAATAAATAAATAAATAAATAAATAAATAAATAATAAATAAATAAATAAATAAATAAATAAATAAATAAATTAATAAATGTAAATAATTAAATTTTATTATATATATAAAAATAAGTAGCAGTATTAAAAAATTATTTTTGACTTTTAATAACTTTTTATTATATTATCAATTATATATATATATATATAATTGATAAAAAAAAAAAAAAAATATATATATATATATATATATATATATTTTTTTTTTTTTTTTTTTTTTTTTTTTTTTTTTTTTTTGCTTCGGTGTGTACCGCCCATGGTTTCAGCCTCCTCCTTCTCAGGGGTAGTAGAAATATTGAGGTATTCACATACATCCATATAGGGAAATATTGTCCTTTCTGGACAGCCTTACTGAGTGTTCAGCATTGATGCTCTGAGATGCGTATTATTGCCAAGAATTTTTCTAGTACTTTCTCTCGGGGTACTTCTCCAATTCGTAACTTCCTTTTGAAGCTAAATCAATGTAACTTAACCCATGAACATTTGTACCAGCTCTCATATCAAATACATAAATGTTAGGAAGATTGTAATTTAGTAGAATACATTGATATAAAACAAATATGTGTAGTAACATATTTGTATATTTAATAATAATTATTAAATATTAAATTTATATTTTTTTGATAATAATTATTTTATATTATTTTATTTCAATATGTACTATTATAATTATAATAATTATAATACTTTAATTCATATAAAAATAATATAGTTCTATAAATGAGAATATATAATTAATGTAATATCTATTTCATAAAAATAGATTAGATTATTTATATTAGAAATAGAGGACTCTCTTGTAAAAAATTTTAGGAATTAGAATTATTATTTTAATTGTACGAATATTATAATTTTATTAATAAAAATTTACTAAACTACCATTATTTAAAACCCACTGCTAATAAATTATTGCACATAAAAGTCCCGCATATCAAAAAAATGGTGGAGATATTGGGGATGTGCTGTGTAAAAGAAGTAATTTATAAGTGGTGGTGTTTAGTAATTTTGTTAATTAATTATAAATCCATATATATTTACATAAATTCTCTTCAATTAAGATTAATTAAAATATACTGTTTAGGATATAAATTTTTAATTTTTTATATTGGTTATTTATAGTTTTATTATCTTTGGTGAAGAGAAAGTTATACTATATATGTTATTTCATTCATTTTAGTATAGTTTAAATAAATTGTTTTAAAATAAATAAATATTCGGAAATCTAATAAAACATATATATATATATATAAATAATTTATTAATATAGTGTTAGTGTTAAAAGTAAGGTAGTTTAAGTAGGATAATAATAATAATTAGAGATAAAATAACAATATTTTTACTATTTCACTATCTCTAATTATTATTATTATCCTACTTATTGTTATTTTAATTAGCATTTTAGTGAATAATTTAAATAAGATATATAATAGGAATATTATTTTAATTAAAATAAGAGTAGGAAGATATAAATAGTGTTAAAATTTAGAAATAAAATTACAATAGATATAAGCATAATAAGATAAAAATATTGTTTATTTTAATAGTAGTATATTTATTAATATTAATTAGTAGTACATTTTAAAAATAGATATAAAATAAAATATAAATCAAGATAACCTAACAGAAAAAATACAATTGTTAAGATTGATAATTCAAAAAGGTAGATTTGAAACTGGAGTTAGTGATGACGTGGATGAACTAGATGAGTTTATAGATGGTAAATCAATGGGAATATTAGCTCTTGTTGATAATAAGGAAGCTAGGTGTATTTTAAAAGGATATGGTGAAAATAATTTAGTAAATTGTAGTTTTCTGGAAAAATATATCCTTAATCATTTGCATCGATGACGCAAGTATTATTGGAATAACTAAACTTAACAATTTTAAATTTAACTATTGGTTGTATTCAAAAAAAAAAAAGTAATATTCAGAGTAGTTGAGAAAGAAAATCCATTTTATGATATTAGTTTGAATTTTAAAACACAAAGAGAATTAGGAATTATTATTGACCCAAGGGACAATTTAATTCTTTCGAAACAAGGAACATTTGAATTTAGAGTGGTAGCTGAATTTGAAGAATTATCTATAAGGGAGAGTTGCATTTCGCCAAGTGTGGCGTATTATTAAAATGTTGAATTTCGACAAGTGGCTTATTGATATAAATAAATGAATAAATGAATAAATAAAAAATCAAAATAATTTTTTTAAATAAATAAAAATTCAAAATAATTTTTTTAAACTTGTTTTTATTATATTTTATAATTAATTATAGATATTTTTTAAAATAAAATAATTATTAATAATATTTAATTATAAAAATAAATTTAATTATAAAGATATATTTTAATATTTTGTAAAAAAATAATATTATAACAATACTTTAATTATAGAAATATATTTTTAAAATAATAAAATTTTATCATAAAAATATATTTTAATGTTCCTAAGCTAACCTAATCTAATAAAGATTAAAAATACTTTAATAATTATTGTATTTATTCATTTATTCTCTTTTTTTTAAAATAATTTTTACTATTAAAAAAATTATTAATATATATTTTAATATTTCGTAAAATAGTAATAAAATAATAATTTATAATATTTAATTATAAAAATATATTTAATTATAAAGATATATTTTAATATTTTGTAAAATAGTAATAAAATAATTATTTAAAATATTTAATTATAAAAATATATTTAATTATAAAGATATATTTTAATATTTTGAAAATAATATTATAACAATATTTTAATTATAAAAATATATTTTTAAAATAATAATATTTTATCATAAAAATATATTTTAATGTTCTTAAGCTAACCTAATCTAATAAAGATTAAAAATACTTTAATAATTATTATAATTTTATATTTATTTTTATATTTAATAACTATTATAATTTTCATCGTTATTATAAAAATATTATTATTGATGTTTCTGTAATTATTGCTACAGTTTATATTATTTATTTATTATTTATTATATATTATTTATTATTAATTTGTAAAATACTATAAGAAAAACTTTTTACATTTTTCTTAAGTAGGTAAATATTATTTTTATTAATTCATTTATATATATATTTGCAAATAATAATAATATTATTTATAATTTAATAATCATTATTATTATTAATGACAATCCTTTTATAATTATAGTAATAGTGTTTATATAATAGTGTTTATATTATTATTTTTTTTATTAATTATATTACTATATTGTTTATTTTATTATTATTATTTTTTTTTTTATTTATTATTTATCAATATATTATTTATTTAAACAGATATTTGTAAAGCTATTTATATATGAAAAAAATTTTTTAATATTTAAATATTTACTTCAAAAATATAAATACATCAATATTAAAATTATTTTATTTATTTATTTATTTATTTATTTAATAATTCTCAATTTGGCGAAATGCAACTTGGCGAAATGCCACATTTTTTTAATACGCCACATGCTTTCAAAAAAATCGGCGAAATGCAACCTGGCGAAATGCCCCACACCCTATCTATAATACCTATTTCTTATAAATAGATTAGAATTATTTATATTAGAAATAGAGGACTCTCTTGTAAAAAATTTTAGGAATTAGAATTATTATTTTAATTGTACGAATATTATAATTTTATTAATAAAAATTTACTAAACTACCATTATTTAAAACCCCACTGCTTATAAATTATTGCACATAAAAGTCCCGCATATCAATATCAACATCACAAGTAGAATATATATATATATATATATGGTCACATTAAATCATGTACCCAAACGCTAGTAATCCCTTCCTAAATATATTAAACTATAGTACTAGTACAACCCTCTCAGGCCCACAGTTTGTATAGTATCTTTTCTAATAATATATATAAAGGGGATATACTTAATCGGTAATTATCCTATAAAAATTTGTCTTTTTAATATAAATATTAAATATTATATATTTTATTATAATATTTTGTAATAAGTTATACTTTATTTTAATTTTTTTTATTTAATATTTATAAAAAAAATATTTGATGAAATGAATATAAATATTATTAATTTCTAATCTAATAATCTAATTCCTAATTGAATAATAAATAAATAAATAAATAAATAAATAAATAAATAAATAAATAAATAAATAAATAAATAAATAAATAAATAAATAAATAAATAAATAAATAAATAAATAAATAAATAAATAAATAAATAAATAAATAAATAAATAAATAAATAAATAAATAAATAAATAAATATAAATAATTTATTTTTATTATTAGAATTAATTGTATTATATATAAAAAAAAATAAGTAGATATTAAAAAATTATTTTTGACATTTAATAATAACTCTTTATTAAAATTTTAATCTATAAAAAAAAATTTTTTTTTATTTATACTATTATATTATTGTTAATATTATTTTTTATTAATATATATATATATTTTCTATAATAATTTTTACACTTATATAACTAAATTTCAAAAATAAAAAATAAAAAAATTACATTATTATTTGAAATAATAGTAATAATAATGTTAATAGATAAGAAAATAAATAGATAGTTTTATTTTTATTTTTTTATTTAATTTTTTTGTCATTTATTATATATATAGTGGTAATTATATTACATAATTATAAATATTGAATAAATAAAAATTGTAATAAATGAATTCATGGATTTGAATAAACATCCTCGTAACTATATTCAGTTACGTAATCAAATTTTTAAATTAAAGAAAAAGTCTCTTCCTCCTGCTATAAAAAGAATTATTAAAAAGAAAAAAAAACAAAGAAATTTAGCTAAAACTCAACCCCATATCTTTGCAGATTCTTTAGTAATAATAATTTTTTTATATATGTTATATATAATATATCATTAATAATAATAATATATATATATATATATTTATTGTTATTATTGTTAATATTTTTCTTTACCTATTTTTTTTTTTTTGTTATTATTTTCTGTTTATATATGATATTAAATTTAAATTCTTCTTCTTCTTCTTATATATATATATATATATTTTTTTTTTTTTTAATGGATGGATAAATGTATTTATATTATTATGGTGGCCATGCATTTTCTATTTTTATTTTTTAATCAACAATTTGTAGAATGATATTAATAGAATATCTAATGTATTAACTCTTTCGAAATATCAAAAAATACCACTTGAACTTCTTAATGAAACTCCTGATGAACCACCATCCTTAGAGGGAAATAATAGCTTTCCATTCATTTCACAAGATAATAATCTTAGTTACATTGATATTGATAATATGGTAACGAATGAAGGTCAGCAGCAGCAATTACTGCAACTGCTACCTTCACAGCAGCAAAAGCAACAAAATATTCAAGAATTAATAATGGAATGTAACAACCATATTGAGAAAGGTCATATTCCAGCCATGGTGGATGACCTATTAAAAATTTCCAAAATGCAGGTAAAAAAAGAATAAAAAATAAATAATAAATAATAATAATAAAATAATAAAAAAAGTAATACATATATAAGAAAAGAAAAACAACATAAAATTACGTGTTTTTTTTTTTTAAAATGCATTGGAATATAATTATTAATTTTATTACTCTTATTATTGTTATTATTATTATTGTTATTATTATTGTTACTTTTTATACTTATAATTATTGTTATTATCTTATTTTATTTTATTTTATTTTTTTTTATACATAAATTTTAATAATAATAATGATAAAATAAATATGAAATCTCGCTAGGATATTAATGCAATGGAATTAAACTATGACCAACTTTCCGATTTTGATCTTTTACAAATATATCAAAGTATATTTATTGAAACAAATATTGTTCCTTATAATACTGGACTTAATATAATTAATTATACACTATATAAAAAGGTTTGTTTTTCTTCATTTTTTTTTTTTTTTGAATACAATCAATATATTATTATTATTATTATTATTATTTTGTTATAATGCATCATCCATTAATTTTTTTTTTTTTTTTATGTTTAATTTTATTTATTATATATATAAATATATACATATATATATCATATTTAATATTTTTAAGCTAAAAAATTTAAATGAATATCCTAGTATCCAACTGGTATCTATCAATGAAATTATTGGGAATTATAATAAGAAATTATTAATTCATGGCATTTTATCTCCTTTACTAGCTGAATCAAATTTTGGTAAAAAAAAAATAAAATAAAATAAAATAAATAATTTTTTTTTATTTATAATTTAATATATATGTATATATTTAGTAATTTATTTATTTATTTTTTTTTTTTTTTTTTTTTTTTTTTTTTTTTTTTATAACCTTTCATATAGAAAAATTTCAATCCCAGTTAGTTACAAAGATCTTTAAAGAAATAAAATTTACTTCTGAAGAATATTCATTATTATTAAAGTAAGAAGGATAAAAATAATAAAATAAATAATTAAAAAAAGAAAAATAATTAAAAAAAAAAAAAATAATAATAAGTAAATATATTTAATTAATTAAATTTTTATTCTTTTATTATTATTATTATTATTATTATTATTATTATTATTAATGAATTCTTTAGAAATTTAGCAAAAACAAAATATGAAAATACTGGAAATATTGGAGAAATAGAATTAAATGAATATCATTTAACTATTCTACAAACTATTGTAAATCAAAAAATTTCATTAAATAATGAAATTTTAAGAGGTAATATTCATCAATACATATACACATATATATACCTGACCCTATATATATAGAAGATGATATATCATAATAGTTTAAATAAAATATAACTTTTGAAGAAATTTTTTAATATTTTAAAATATTAAACTACAATTATAAATACTTAATTCTATATATATATATATTTTTTGTTTTGTTTTATTTTATTTTTAAAAGATATTCTCAATGTATATAATTTATTTAGTTTATCTGATATAAAATCATCAAATAAACATGGCATGTTTCTTTTTTCAATATGTCGAGCTTTTTCAAAGATAAAGGTAAGTTTTTTTTTTTTTTTTTTTTTTAAAAAAAATAACACTATTACAAAATCATTAAATTTAATATATATATATTCAATATTATACTTCTTTTTTATATTTATTTTATTTTATTTTATATTATATATATATATATTTTAATTTTATATATTTTATTTTATATTATTTATTTATTAATATATATATATATTAGATATCCCAAGAAAATTATCAAGAATTATATCGACTTTCTAATCTACATGAAACCTTTTTAAAGAAAAGAATTAATGATACCCTTTCAAAATTTAAAACATAAATAAATAAAATAAATAAATAAAAACAATATATATATATATATCAATATAGCAATATTGAAATAAAATTATTTTTTTCTTATATATTTTATTATTACTATTACTATTCTTTATAATTATATATATTTTTTTTTAAATTAGAATATCCTTTTTATTTTTATATATTTTTTTTTCTATATAGAAATTTTAATCTTTATATTCTTTTTATAATTATATATACACTTTAATGCATCTTAAACTTTATGAACAATTTTTTTTTTTTTAAAAAAATGTATGACAAAGTATAAAATATTAAAATATTTTAAACTTCAATATTTTAATTTAAATATATACCTATGTATATCTTATAGGTTAAACATTTTTTTTTAAATAAATAAAAAAAAAAAAAAAAAAAAGAAATAAAAAGAAATAAAAAAGATATGAAATAATTAAATATAAGTATAAATAAAAGAGATTAGAGAATAATAATAATAATAATAATAATAATAAAAACATAAAAAAAATATATATATAATTATAATTTTAGGACTTTATATTTAAATAAATGAATTTTATAGTAAAAAATTTTTTTTATAAAACAAACGTTAGACATATATTATTATTATATGTATAAATATTTATATCTATAATATTATATATATATATCATTTTTTATTATTAATTTTTTTTTTTTTTTTTTTTTTTTTTAATAAATTTATTTAATAATATATTTTTTGTACCTTCTAAAAACCTGGTATCTTATTATTATCATTATTGTTATCATTTTTTTTTAATAAATTTATTTAATAATATATTTTTTGTACCTTCTAAAATTTTGTATTTTTTTTTTTTTTTTTTTTTTTTTTTTTTTTTTTAATAGTTTTTAGTTTTATTATCATAAATTTGAAAAAAAAAAAAAGGATAATTAAATAATATATGTATATATATTAAATTTAATTAAAAAAAGTTTTTTTTAAATTTTTTTTTTTATAGTTTTTTTTTATTATTAATATATGAAAATAATAAATAAAATAATATATATATAAAATTAATATATAATGTTTTATTATTATTATTATTATTATTTTTTTGCCTTTTTTAGATAAACCAAATTTTTTTTTTGATGTTCCACATGTTATTTTGTGTAATTTTTTGAAACCAAATATTATTGGATGAATGAATAGACTTTATATATATATAAATAAATAAATGAATAAATGAATAAATGAATAAATGAATAAATGAATAAATGAATAAATGAATAAATGAATAAATGAATAAATAAATAATATATAATAAAATAATTTATACAAAATACAAATGTTATTATTATCATGACCAGTACTACTATATTGTAATAAATACTAAATAATAATTACTACTACTATTTTGCATTTGTAATAATTAAATACTACTACTACTACTACTACTACTGCTACTATTTACTATTATTTCCTATTAATGACTATTATGAAAAGGTAAATAATATGATTATTATTTATATTATTAATAATAATAGTATTATTATATATAAATATGTAAATAAATTTACTACTACTACTACTACCATCATCCATTTCCATTACCACTACTACTTTTTATATATTATTAACTAATAAATAATAAAATAATAATAATAATAATAATAAAAAAATATGTATAAAACAAGAGACTTTTAAATTCAATTTTTTTTTTTATTTTTTTATTTATTTATTTATTTATTAAAAATCAATTTTTTTTTTTTTTTTTTTTTATATAAATTATTAATTATTATTATTTTATAAATTATTATTTTAAATTATTTATTTATTTATTTATTGTTTGAAATTTGAAATAAAAAAAAAAAAAAGAAAGAAAAGAATTTTTTATTTTTTACTTTATAAACTTATTTACTGAATTTTATTTTATATTATTTGTATTTTTTTTTTTTTTTTTTTTTAAAAGTTACTACTAATAAATATTATGGTAATTTACTTATTTCTATTTTATGTTTTGTGTTTTATTTTTATTGAAAATCATTTTAATTTTTTTTTTTTTTTTGTTTTGTTTTGTTTTGTTTTTTAATACTTTATTTCTATTTTTTGATGGTTTTGAAATATTAATTTTTCTTTTATACATAGCATTGATGATGATTATAATTATTTTTATAATTAAATATGAATTTTTTTTTTCCCTTTTCTTTTAAAATTATTGTTATATTTTATTATTATTATTTTATTGTTAATTTTTATTTTTATTTTTTTATTTTTATTTTTTTTTTTATTTTTTATTTTTTATTTTTTTTTTTTAATTCTATTTTAATTCTATTTTATTATTTTTTTTACATATCATCTATTCTTCTAATAAAATTTAACTGCATTCTCTATTACTCTATTTGAATTTTTATTTATTTATTTATTTAATTATTTATTATTTTTTTTGTTTTGTTAGCATTGATTATATATATAAATATATAAATAGAATTATTAAAAATTATACTTAAAAAAATAATTTCATTTTTTTTCCCCCCTTCTTTTTTAGATATTTTAATTTATCTATATGCTTCTTCTTCTTCTTCGAATATCTATTTTATTTCTCTTTTTTTTTTTTTTTTTTTTTTTTTTTTTTTTTTTACTATTTAATATATATATATATAAATAATAAAATGATAAAAGAAAAAAAAAAAAAAAACATAACAATTTATACTAAAGAAAGAAAGTAGAAAGAAATAAATAAATAAGAAAAAAAAAAAAAAAAAAAAAAAAAATAAAGAAATCAATATATTAATTTGTATTTTTTAATAATAATATATATTTATATTTAATTTTTTTTTTTTTTTTTTTTTTTTTTTTTTTTTTTTTTTTTGTTGGTAAAAATTTTTGAATATAACAATAATTATTATTATTACTTATGTTGATGAATAGTAATACTATGATATGTAAATCATTATATATGATACAATTATTAATATAGTATTATTAGATTAATCGTATGAATAAAAATATTATTAAAAAATATATTTTTTAAAAAAAAAAAATAAAAAATTAATTATTTAATTATATAAATAATTATACTTTATATATATATAAATATATATATATATTTAGTATTTTTTTTTTTTTTTTTTTTTTTTTTTTTTTTTGATTTTGTAGATTATTATTATTATTATTAGAAAAAAAATTTTTTTTTAATTATTTTTTTTATTATTGTATTTCGTTTGCTAATTGTTGTTAATTACTTGTGAATATATTTAATTTTTTTGATTATTTATTTATTATTACGTTTATTTTATTTTAATTATTATTTTTTTTTTTTTTGTGTAAAAAAGAAAAAAAAAATTGTTGACTATAGGAAATAAAAAAAAATTAATTTTTATCAATTAAAAAGGTACAAATAAGAAAAAAAAAATGCATATTTTGTTTTAAAGAGTCCAATCAATTCTGAAAACATTATCAAAGAATTTATCAATTTCTGATGTTGAGGATGATGTACTTTTATTATCATTGTTGGAATATTTGTTGGAACGTTGTTTTGATGATGAGGATGAAGAAGAAAGAGGATTAGATAAATTAAAATCATCTAATAATCCTGGACTACTTTTACTTGTTGGAAGTGGTGTTGTCTTACTTCTTTCACCATTAGCGTAACGTCTGGAAGTACTTTCTTGATTATAAGAAAGAGATGACATATGTGGTAAATCATATTTTGAGAGTGAATTTGAAGAATAGGATTTCTTTATTGAGGAGGAATTAGAATTATTCTCTTGACTATTTCCAATTTTATATCTTTGATAACTACGAACAGGTGAGGACGATTTTTCACTACTTTTACGTCTTATTAAATAACTTTTATTACTTATACTATTTGAAGAAAGATTATCTCTACTGATACTTCTTTCCTTTTCTCTCTCTCTCTCTCTTTCTCTTTCTCTCTCTCTTTCTTTCTCTCTTTCTCTTTCTCTTTCTCTCTCTCTTTCTCTTTCCTTTTCCTTTTCTTTTTCCTTATTAGATCTTGATTTTGATTTTGTGAGTGAAGTCAAGAATCTACTAGCTCTTTTACTTGAAGAATTCTTTGAGGAACTACGAGTAATACTACTATTATTATTTGAAGAATTAGAATTAGAATTAGAATTTGAATTTGAATTAGAAAGCATACATCCACTTAATACATCCATCTTGGAAGATCCACAATTAGTACTACTGGATGTATTGGCATTTGAAATAGATGGAGAACTTGATGGTGAGTTTCTACCAGAAGATGAAGTATAACTATTCCTTTTATAATACAATTGTGGACTACTCATATTGTTATTATTTTCTTTAGCTTCTCTTTCCTTAGCTTTTTTAGCTTCTTTTTCTTTTGCTTTTCTAGCTTCTCTTTCTTTTGCTTCTCTTTCTTTTGTTTCTTTTTCTTTTGCTTTTTTAGCTTCTCTTGCCTTTTTATCTGTTACTGCAACATCACCACTAACATCATATCCAGCTAATTCTTGTTGTCTTTTTAATTCTTCAAATTCGTGGTATTCAAACTTTAACGAACTACGTCTCTTATTTTGTTTTTCCATTTCTTCCTTCTTCTTAATATATTTTTGATGTCTTTCGGATGGAATTGAATAAATTTCATATTCCTTACCATTACTTACAACTGTTGGTGGTGGTGTTGGAGCTCTTGATGGACGTCTACGTGGTCTTTCCTCTACAACATTACCATTACTATCCTTTGTTTTAGCTTTAGAGTTCAAGTTAGAAGAATTGAATGTTAAATCGTTACCAAGTAAATCATCATCACCAACAATATGTGGAATTAATGAAACAATATCCATAACATCAGCAAATTGGAAGAGTAATTCATCCATTGATCTTCTTTGCATAGCTGGAGGTTCTGATATTTTTTGTGGACGTAAACGAACCTTGGATTGCTCTGGTATCGACTTTTTATCCCTTTCTTCCTTTTTAGTTTTAGTTTTAGTTTCATCGTTACTCTTATTGAGTTTATATTTATTCTTAATAGAAACATCCTTATCAGAGAGTTTGTAGGTTGGCTTATTCTTCATGTAATTTGAAGTTGAAGATTTACGGACAGGAATTGGCTGTTGTTGTGAAGAAAGTGAATTATTATAAGATAACAATAAGGATGAATCGGAAATTGCTGATAAAGATGGAGAAGAAGATGTAGTGGTGGAAGTTTGTGTGTCATCTTGTTGAGAGGGTATATTAAATGATCTAGCAACAAATGTATTATTATCTTTATTATTATTAACTGTGTTGGAAGCGGAGTCGTCTGTTTTTTCATTTATAGCCATAGTAGAATCAGATTTCTTATTAAGCTTTTCTTCAGAATTAATATAAGTCTTTTCGGTAGAAACAATACCTGATTTTTGTAATTCTCTAATAACTTCATTACATTTTTCTTCAGATAATTTAATATTTGCCTTTAATGAATCTTTTCTTGGTTCTCTTTCAATCTTTTTACGACGAGAACGTTCCTTCTTTGATTTCTTTGATTCTTTTACTTCAGAAGTTTGTTCTGTTGTAGTTTCTGTCATCGTTTCAGTATTACCTTCTATCTTAGTAGTTTCAGTCTTAGTTTCAGTTTTGGCGTTAGCAGTATCCTTATCCTTACTGCTAAAGTCAAGAGTAATTTTCTTAACATTTTCTTTTGGTTCACTAACTTTTTGCTCCTTAACCGTATTTTCATTGACATTCTTTGAAGAAGGTTTCTTTGTCATTTCTTTTGATGGAGCTAAGTTTTTCTTATTTTCAGGCTTTATAGTACTCTTTTCAACAATAGTTTCTTGGATACTCTTTTCATTGATATTTGGAGGTAAGATACCTTGTTCATTACTATTATCAGTAATTTGTTGATTTTCAATAAATGCTGGTTTAATTGGTTTACCATTACTCTTGTGAGTAACTGAACTTTTTCTGACTGGTAACTGAATAACAGTATTATCATTAGTGATAATAACACCTCCATTTTGAGTATTTGTATCATTAATATTTTCTTTATTTTCTTCATATTGTGATTCTTTGTTAGAGAATTCTATTGAATCATACCTTTCTTCAACCAATGCATCCTGTACATCTTCGTCCGATATATATTCTATTTCACTCTCATTTTCTTCCATCATTTCCTCTTGTAATAATTGTTCCTCTGTTATTTCACCATTTTCTATTTGCCTTCTTCTATTTTGTTGGTAACGAATTTGGTGATCTGTCCAGTTATTATATATATCATTAAATAAATTTTGAACAAGAACAACTTTTCTCATATCTAAAATTGTGTCTTGATAATATGAATTTAATTTTGTTGTTGTAATATTTGCTAAATGAGTTGGGTTAATTAGCCTAAAATATTTCATATTTAATATATGTTATTATATGTTTAGTAAAATATTAATAATTGTTATTTTCATATATATATTTAAAATATAAAATATCAATTAGGTAATATATTTATTAATATATATATTTTATTTATTTTTTTGATAATTCATTTATACTTTCTTTTAATAATCATATTATATTATAATAAAGATTTTAATTTTTACTTACAAAGCTAATTCCCATAAAGATTGCTCAAAATCTGAAATACTCATTTTTCCTGATTTTTAAAATTTAATAAATAAATATGTTTTTATGCTAAAAATTTAATTTTTATTGAATATTGCTAAATTTTATTATATTTTATTATTTTTTTTATCTAAATCTTTTTTATATATTTTATATATATATTTTTTTATAAATATAAAATACAAAATATTAATAATTATTTATTACGAATATTTATTAATATTTTCCTCGGTTAATTGTTTTTAGTATTGTATTAAATTTATTTATTTCTATTTATTAGTTTAAATTTATTTTTATAATTGTTGTTGTTGTTTCTTTTCTTTATTTTTATTTTTATTATTTTTTTTTTATTTCTTGCTAATATAATATTTGAAAGTTAAATTATATATTATCTATATATAAACAAAATAAATATTACCAATATTTATTTTATTTTTTTATTTCATTATAAAATTTGTTTTATATTTTATATTATTTTTGAATAAATAATTATTTTATATAAATATAAAAAAAAGAGATTAAGAAAAAGAAGTAAAATCCAGTGATGTTCTTTTTCCTATTCTCAATTTTTTTTTTTTTTTTTTTTTTTTTTTTTTTTTTTTTTTTTTTTTTTTTTTTTTTTTTTTTTTTTTTTTTTTTAAGAATTTTTCTTTTTTCTTTTTTTCTTTTTTAATAAATTTTGAAAAAAAGATTTTTATTCAATAATATTGAGAATTTTTATTCGTTTTATTAATTGTTATTGAATATTATAACATTATTATAAATATTATAATTAAGGTATATTTAATTTTTATTTTCTTTTTCTTTTAATTGTAAATATGATGAGATAATGAATATTAACTTATTAGTCGAAAAAAAATAATTTGAAAAAAAAAATAAAAATAATTAATATATATTAAACATAATAAATAATAATATTATTATACTTTTTTATTAAAAAATAAAAAAAAGAACTTTACTCCTTTTTTTTTTTTTTTTTTTTTATATTTTATTTAATTTTTTTATTTTATTATTTTTTTAAAAAAAAAAAAAAAGAAAAAGAAATTTTTTATTTTGAAATAAGAAGGTAAATATAGATAAATAAAATTTTTTAATATAATAAATTGTTTATTTTTTTATTTATTGAATTAATATTGAATAATATTAAATAATATAGAAAAATAATTTTATAATTTAATATTATTTAATTTTTATTATATAATTTTTATTATTTATTATATAATTAATATTATTATCTAATTATTAATATTTAATTATTAATATTTATTGTTATTATTTCTAATTAATATTATTTTCTTATTATTAAAAAGAAAATAATTATAATTTCAAAAAGAATATTAATATGATATTGTCAAACATAGTTCTATATAATTATTTTTTTAAAGTTTTATCTTTTATTATTATTTTACTATTATTGTATAACATCAATTATCATCAGTAGCTTTTATAATAAGAAAATAGTTGATAATTATTCTGTTTTATCAATTTTATTTGTATTATTATTATTTTTATACATATTGTTTTACCAGATACTATAAAAATGTTAGTGCTTTTATTATCAAACAAAGAAAAATTATATATTTTTTTATTTTATTTTTAATAATATACTAGGACCTTATTATAAATAAATAAATAAATAAATAAATAAATAAATAAATAAATAAATAACTCATATATAATAAGTTATTTTTAATAATATAAAAAAAGAATTTTTTATATTATTAAAAATTTTATTAAAAAAATATTTTATTTAAATTTTATTCAATTTATTTTGATATTATTAATATATTATTTAATTATATTATATTGATAATATATTATTTAAATGTAATTTACTTAAGTTTTTTTTTTTTAAAACTTTTATTATTTTTGCTCATTATCTCCTTTTAAATATATTATATTATATTATACATTATCTTTTAATACATAATAGTATCACAAATTGTTAGGAATTAAATCAAGATGAATTGAATAAAAAAAAAAAAAAAAAAAAAAACAATTTGAATTAAATATATTTTTCTATATATTAATAAATTAAAATTCATATATTATCATGCTTTTAATATATTGTGTAAAAATGCTAGTGCTATTGTAGTACAGAATAAATGAAATGAATTAAACTAATATATTTACATATATTATAATGCATTAGTAATATAAATAATTATATTACATGAAAATATGTAATTAACATTTAAGAAGAATTAAAACATTAATCAATATATAATATATATATATATTAATTTAATATAATTAACAATATAAAAAATTTCTTAACATTACATTAATGTATCTTTATGTAATATAATGTAGTGTTTTTTAAATAAATAAATAAATAAATAAATAAATAAATAAATAAATAAATAAATAAATAAATAAATAAATAGATAATAGTTGAAAAGAAAATTAACAGAATTAAAAATTAATTTTGCTATGTTCATTAAATATATTAAATTATATCACATAATATAGTTTATTTACATTAATATATATTAAATAATCTTCGTTTAAATAGTTAAAGTTAAAATAAATAATACTAATACTAATAAAAATAATAATAATAATACTAATAATATAATAATAATAATAATAATAACAATAACAATAATAATAATAATAATAATAATAATAATAATAATAATAATAATAATAATAATAATAATAATAATAATAATAATAATAATAATAATAATAATAATAATAATAATAATAATAATAATAATAATAATAATAATAATAATAATAATAATAATAATAATAATAATAATAATAATAATAATAATAATAATAATAATAATAATAATAATAATAATAATAATAATAATAATAATAATAATAATAATAATAGTAAAATGTTTTATTATTTTTGACAATAATGATAAAAAGAAATTTATTTATTAATAATAAATAAAAATATCTTGTTAATAACTGATAAATATAATAATCATAAAATCTATATAAATGAAATACTTTATGTATTAAATTTATTATTGTTTAGAGTAATATTGGTTGACATTTTAATTATTATAAATAAATAATGACAATGAGAATATTTCATTCTAAATCCACTTTATTAGCTTATGGAATTTATTTGCATCTGGACTTAAAAGTAAATAAAATTATATTTTATATAAAATATTAATTATATAGTATTTTTGTAGTATTTTGTAGTATTTTGTTGTCTATTTAAAGGAACTTTTTTTTTGCTTTCATAATTAATTATTCATTTTAATTACAAAAATCAATAAAGATTATTTAATTTTCCATTTATAACTTTTGTTTTTTCATTAATCTTTCTTCATTCAATATAACATAATATTATTATGATGTTTTTTGTTTATTTTTATATTTTATTTTAATTTTTATTTTAATTAATTAAAATAAATATCAGATTTGAAAATAACTAATTAATTAAAAAAAATTAAATCTTAGTTTCTATAATAATTAATTAATAAAATTTATTAATGGTGGTTTATTATTGTATCTAAAGTAATTTCTATAATTTATTTTATAATTAAATATTTATTCTATTTTAATCATTTGTTTAGCTGTTGGATTTCATTTCAATAGTTAAATTTCTTTTTATTAATTACTAAAAATTTATAGTCTCTAAAATTAATTATAAATTGTTTAATAATTAATTTTTGGAAATATAATAATAATAATAATAATAATAATAATAATAATAATAATAATAATAATAATAATAATAATAATAATAATAATAATAATAATAATAATAATAATAATAATAATAATAATAATAATAATAATAATAATAATAATAATAATAATAATAATAATAATAATAATAATAATAAGTTAAAAAATTAATAATTTATATTTCAAAAAATTAATAAGTTAATATAAACAATATTTTTAATAGAATTTATTTATTTCTATATGATAGTTCTTTCTTTAAATAATAGTTATATAATAATATAATAACATTTTTAAAACTTAATTTTATAAATATTAAATATCTTAAATGAAAATAATTAGATAGATTAAATATTTACCTAAATATTAAATATCTTAAATGTATATTATTAACTCTATATTCCACAATTTTACATTTCATATAAAATTAAAATATTGATTATTATTATTTATTTATTATTTATTACTATTTAATACAATTTATCATAGTTTATTACTATTTAAAACTTTTTGTAATTATAATTTTTTTATGTGGATAATTATTATAGTGAAAGAAATTTAGTATAAAGATTTTCATATGTAATAATATTTTTTTTTTTGGAAAAAAAAGGCTAATAAGAAAAAAAGTTTGATTTGATTAGAAAGCTATTCAGAAAGCTTTTTTTTTTTTTTTAAAAAAAAATTAAAACAATTAAAATTAATAATAACAATGAATAGTAAAATATCAATTGAATGGTTAAATAAGTATTATAGATTTAAAATTGAAATGGATATAGTAGTAAATAATAATATAAATAAATAATTAATTAATTAATTAATATTTATCATAACAATAATAATAAAAATAATTATAATAATAAACAATAATGAAATAATAAATAAATAATAAATAATAAATAATAAATAATAAATAATAAATAATAAAAAGAGTATTTATTAATAAATAAATAAATAATAAATAATAAATAATAAATAATAAATAATAAATAATAAATAATAAATAATTAATAATAAATAATAAATAAATAAATAAATAAATAATAAATAATAAATAAATAAATAATAAATAATAAATAAATAAATAAATAAATAAATAAATAAATAAATAAATAAATATCAATTCATAAAAAAGATATCCAGTTATTGATAATCAAAAGTCATAATATATAGTGAAATATTTAATATAATTAAAATTAATATTATATGTTACACAAACATTAATTTTATTTTCATTAAAAAAAACTTAAATAAAATATAAAATTTATAATAAGATTAAATAATTCTTAAAATGATAATAAAGTAAATAACAAATCAAAATCTTCATCTAGATATCTTTAAATAAAAAGTTTGAATTTAACTACTAAATAAAGATAAATAAACTATAAACTTTTTTTTTTTTTTTTTTTTTTTTTTTTTTTATTTTCATTTAACCTCTAAAAGTTCAAAAAAAATTTTTTTTTTTTTTATTATTTTTTTTTTAATCAACAATAGTAAATGGAAAGAAAATGATTATTAATGTTATAATTTGATCTTTTACTCTAAATTTTAATGAATGCCATTTAATCATAATTATATTTAACTATAAATAAGATTATATAAAAAATAAAATAATAATAAATAATTATAATAAATAAAAGAAATAAATTTAATAATTTTAAATTCAATATTTTTTTTTATATTTTTATATTTTAAAAATAAAATAAATTATAATAAAATTATAATATTTTAATATATATATATTTTTTTAAATTATCATTATTTATCATAATTTAATATCATATTAAATATAAATATATATATATTTTAAAAAATATTTTAAATTTTAATTTTAATTATCCAATAAAATGTTTTAAAAACAAGTTTAATATAAAATAAATATTTTTTTCACTTTCCTTTTTTCTTAAAGAAAAGAAAAAGTAAAAAATAAAAAATATATATTTATATAAAATAAATAAAAAGTGGTAAAAAAAATAAATATAAAATTAAAAGGTATAACTATAAATAAAAAGTGGTTAAAAAAATAAATATAAAGCTAAAAGGTATAATTATAAATAAAAAATAATAATTTGGAAATATTGTTGAATATTTTAATATATATTTATTCATATCTAAAAATAATAATAATAAATATTTTAAATAAATATTTATTAATTTCTATCTTTTACGTTGAAATATGTAATTAAATAATATTAATACTTTATAACTAATGAATGATTTATATACATAATAAAACTGTTTATAATTAATATAAATTAAAAATATTTTATTAAAACAAACTTTTTTTATTATAATATATTTAAATTTTTGTGTATCTAACTAGCTTTTATTTTATTTAATTTTTATATTAAACGTTTTATTAATTATTATGGAAAATTATAATAAAGTAAAAAAATTAATAATCAATAATATTAGGGGTATAAAAGATAAATTAAATTCATACAAAAAATAAAATTAAATTAAAAATAAAAAATGAAAGTTAAAGAAGTATTATCTTTTACTCTTGGATTAGTTTCAATTGTATCAGGTGCTGTTAAAACACCATCTGGTGAAGTTATTCCAAATTCACTTTTAAGATATTTAGAATGTCCAATTGGCAATTCATTTTGTAAGGATGGTCAAATTAGAACTTGTATGGTCAACTTTAATGATTGTAGAACTGAAAAAACTGTTAAATACCTTACTGAGAGGGGTCATAAATTAGGAAATTTAAGTCCATCAAAATATTGTGATATTCATTATGAAGTCTGTAATATGATTACAAACTATAATCCTCCTCTTACCGATGATTATATCTATAATTTAGATAAATATTTAACTTGTGGTGAAAGTGATGCCTACTGCCAATCTGGTCAATCAAATTCTTGTAGAACAGTTCTTGTTGAGTGCTGGGGAAAATACCCATCTAAATATTGTATTAAATTAGCAGATGTTTGTGATAAACTTTATGATGAATACTTTGATTCTAATGCTATTACGACACCTTCTGGTAAAAAGGTTCCAAAGTCCTTATTAACCTATTTAAGTTGTATTATTGGTGATGATGCATGTAAAAAGAGCATGAAAAGTAAATGTTTAACTCGTTACAATTACTGTAAATATCTTAATCCAATGGATTTAAAAAGTCAACTTATACATTATGGCTTTGAAGTTGGTTCTTTAACCGGCGAAGAATATTGCTCAATTTATAATGAGGTATGCAAAATGATTGATAAATTCAATCCACCTGTCACAGCTCGTAATGTATATGATGGTGATCATTATTTAACATGTGATAAAAAGGACAACTATTGTAAAAAAAGTAAACAGGAAAGTTGTAGACAAGTACTTATCCAATGTTGGCGTGAATATCCATTCGAAGCTTGTAACAATTTATATGATAATTATTGTAGTAAAATTGAATTTGATGAAAATGAACAACGAATTTTAACTCCATCAGGTAAAGAAGTTCCATTGACTCTTTTAAATTATTTAGATTGTCCTATAGGTGAAGTCAATTGTAAAAATGGAAAAATTAGACAATGTAAACACTTTGCTGAACCTTGTGCCAATACTCAACCACTTGTTCTTGAACAATCTCTTCGTGAATATGAAGTTGATATTGGATTATACCTAACTCCCCAAGAATATTGTTCTATTCATAATGAAGTTTGTGATATGATTAGTAGTTACGATCCACCTTTAACCAATGAATATATCTATAATTATAATAGATATTTATCCTGTGATGAATCAGATTCTATTTGTAAATATGATAAAAAGGAAAGTTGTAAAAAGGTTCTTAGTATGTGTGGTGGCAAATATCCAACCCAATCCTGTGTTATTTTATCTAACGTTTGTAAAAGAATTGATTCTACTACTACAACTACATCAAAAAAAACAACTACTAAAACTACCACTAGAAAAACTACTACTACTAAGAAAACTACCTCAAAAAAGACAACTACCAAAAAAACAACTAAAAAAACTACGAAAAAAGTTACAACATCCAAAAGAAAATAAATAAATAAAATAATAAAAATAATAAAAATAATAAAAATAATAAAAATAATAAAAATAATGAAAATAATGAAAATAATGAAAATAATAAAAATGATGAAATAATGAAATAATTAAAAAATATAAAAATATATAAAAATAAATGAATAAATTATTAAAAAGTAAAAATAAGAATAATAATGGGAATAATTATAGTAATAGTAAAAATATAATAGGTATTGAATATTTATTTAATTAATGCTTTTATTTTCTTTTTTTTTAAAAAAAAAAAAGAATTAATAAAGTATTGTATATAATTAGTACTAGTTGTAAATATGTATATTTGATATATAAATACCTGTTACAATTAATTTTAATTTAAATAAAATTACATATAAGGAAAAACGAAACATTATTACTTTTATTGTTGATATGAAGCAAAATTTTTGTATTGTTAATAAATAAATAAATAAATAAATAAATAAATAAATAAATAAATAAATAAATAAATAAATAAATAAATAAATAAATAAATAAATAGATATTCGTATGAATGTTTTATAAATACATTATAACTTATATATGATTGAGTTATTTTATATATAATACATTGTAAATGTATTCAATCTTTGTGATTGGATAAAATTATCCATTTAAGCCATAAATAAAAAAGCTAATAACTTTTAAATAATTTTTTTTATTTATATTTAATAATTCTCCTTTTTAAAAAATAAATAAAAATATATAAAATTTTAAAAGATAAGTTATAGAAATAAAAAAAAATATAAAGTAAAAAGAAAATTCAGTAAAAGAGATTTTATTAAAATAAATAGGATACATATTGAACTTTTTAAAATATAATAAAATCTCTTTAGAAGTAATTGTATAAATAATGAGTATTTCACTATGCCTGGTATTTTCATGAATAATATGAGATCTTGCATTTTATATTATTCAATTTTCTGTTGAATTGTTACCTAACTTCATGTGAATAGAGTGACGTTTTTTCAAAGTTTTTTTGTTCGCGATTTTTTTTTCTGTTATTTTTCCTTTAAGAAAAGTGATGGAATTAAGAAAGCGGCAAAAGAATGGGAAAAAATGCTCCTTGTTGTTAACTTTTTATGTTTTAATGTACTCACATAGTGACATTAGAATAACGACAACATAACATAAAATATATTAATGATAATAATATTAATGAATAATAATCGTTAAACTAATAACTATTATAATAGATACATTAATATTATTTAAGTTTGTTAATTTTTATTTTTTTTAAAAAAAATTAGAAAAGAGTAATAACATAACGCATGACCTTTAAAAAAACGATAGGAAAGTGATACTTACGTTCATAAGTAATGCAAGTACACTTTAAACCAAAAGGGAATGCAAAAATGAAATACAGTTAAAAATCTTGATCATATCCAAACAAGACTGTACTATGCAGAATACTTGTCTTTAGATGATCAAACAAAATTTTTACTTTTTAATTAAGAAATGAATTTAAAAATTTTTATTATATATATGAATATATTTTTTCAATTTTAAATATTTATTGCATTTATAGTTTTGTGATGGATTTATTGAAGTTTAAAAAAAGATGTTTTATTGTATTTTATGCTGTTTTTATTTAACATAGAAATAAATTTTATTTTTATTAGAAACTTTTATATTAAATAAAAATATATTATATTATATATTTATTATTAAGTTTTTTTGAATTAAATACACCAAATATAATAATTATTAAATATGTAGAAAAGAAGGTATTGCTAATTACAAATGAAGTACTGAATTATTTGTTCTTAATTTTTTAAATATAAATAATTTGATTTATTTTTAATAATATAAATAATAATTTTAAGGTTTTAATTTATTTTAAGAAATAGTTATTCTCTTATATATAATTTTTTTTCCTTTTTTCATATTTTCATATTTTTTAATGCATTTACTATTTCTTCATGTTTGAATTATTCATGTATTGTACTATGTTATATTTATTGAGTATTCATAAGTTTTTTATGGATGACATTTAAATTCTGGCAATTTTATATACTATTGCAAGGGTTGATTCTTTTTTTTCTTGTATTTTTTCAATTTATTAATATACTTTTGATATTAATATAATATCCTTCACATTTTTATTATAAAAAATAATTTCACTTTCGATTCTTCACCAGTAATTTATGTTAAATTCTAGATATTAAATGCAATTAATACAATTTTCTAGCAATTAGAATATTTTTAATTAGGTTGTAAATCCAAATGAAATATATATTATTCTTTGAAAGAAGAAAATTCAACGGCTTCGTCTTTATTATTGTTTTTCAATAAATTTTTTATTTTATTTTTAAATTTTTTTTTTTTATTTTTAATAATATTAATTTTTTTTTTTTTGATATGTCGACTATACATTTTGGTCTTAACCATGAAACTTTTGGTTTAAATTTTATTCATAACCTTGAATCAACTGGGAATTCATTAGTAAAAAAAAAATATCAAATTGTAAAGGACTTATTTATGGAATTGTTAAAAAAAAACAATATATTAACATGGAAAACTACTTCATCCTAAAAGTTAACTATAATAATAATAGAAATTATTTGAAAGTTATTCAAATAATTACTAAACACTTTACTGTAAAAAAAAAAAAAAAAAAAAAAAAAAAAAAAAAAGAAAGTTAAGATTATTTCAAGGATTCACCCTTTTTGCATTATAAAATATAATCACTATTCCTATCTCTGATAGTCTTCTGTATGCTAATCCTTTCTCAAATACTCAATATTTTAATTTGTGTATTAGCTGGAATATTAATGATTGGAACTCTAATCAGTCACTTTTTTTTTTAAATGTGACAGATTTAACTTATTTTAATTCAATTATTAATCCTATTTATATTTGCCTTCAAGAAGTTGGTAATAATTATTAATTTATTCATGAATTCTTTCTCTAAATCCTATCCATTATTGAATAGTACTCATGAAATAATGCAAAAAATTGATTTTGCCTACTGACTCGGAATAACCCTTTTGTTATTATTGGTGATTTCAACATAACTAAGAAGCAACTTAAAGATCTTTCAGATTATAATAATTAACTATGATATTTCATTCATTAATGTAGGATTAAAGATTCTGTCAAAAATTGTTACTAAAAGAATTTGAACTATGCTTTTTCTCATAGAATTTATTAGACCAGAACAGTTTGGTTTTATAAATAAAGAAGAATATTATTAGTTTATTTGTCTCCATTCGTGAAATTTGCCAAAGAAGAAAATTTAATGATGATAATTGAATATTCCTGATGATAAAGAGGAAGATTTTGATGATAATATTAATTTTTACTTATAATGTCTCCTTCTTGAGGAGAAATTAAGTATATGAAATTGTAAAGACAGGTTCAGGGAAAAGAAGAAGTTTTATTAATAATATCTTTCGATTACCTTCGAGAAGGTCTTCTTTCCCAATTTCACATTTTGTGAAATTGGGAATTCAATACTAATGTTATGCCTATTATGATTAGTGATTTTTACACTATGATCAATTTGTATATCATTAGACCTACCGTTGTCAAGAGCGTCGGCGTCGAAACAATTAGGCAAAGAAGAAATTATGATACAGAATCGAATGATAATTTTTATCTAAATGGAGTTATCATCAATGAATAGGAAAGAATTCGAAGCTATTTCGTCCTTGATACTAATAACGTAGTTTATTAAAATTAATGTAAAAAATTTCATATATTTTACTTTCATGTGTTTTTTTTTTTAATAAATATTATTAAATATAGTTTATATCTAGTCTAAAAAAAAAAAAAAAAAAAAAAAAAAAAAAAAATATTGTCAATATTAATGTCGAATTTTTTATTATCTGCTATAATGAAATAACTTATTTTTAATCCTATTTATTAAATTCTTAATTATTTTTAAAAGAATTTATATAAGTTTCATATGAAAATAAGTAATAATAAATAATTATAATTATTTCTTTTTATGATATTTTTTATTTTTGTACTTATATTTAATGCTATTAAATCTATTTGTATGTCTATAAATAAATTATTATTATAATTATTATTATTATTTATCATTAATATTATTTATTAATATTACTTATTAATAATAATGATAATAAGAGGAATTTGAAAAAAGTATTATAATGAATTAAATTATTATTATAAGGATAATAAAAAAATAGGGAATTAAAAATAAAAATAAAAATGATAATAAAACCAATATCAAAAACTATTTCCATATTTATTAATAACTATGGAAATATATTATAATTAATAATTAATTTTCATACTGATGTATATATTTTGAAAAAAAAAATATATATATATATATATATATATATATAAAGTACTTATTTAAACACCTTTTTTTTAATCATTTTCAAAATTTTTTAATATTTAAACACTTTTTTTTTAATCATTTTCAAAAATTTTCAATAAACATCATAAATTAATATTTTATTATTATTATTATTATTATTATTATTATAATTATTATTATTATTATTATTATTATTATTATTATTATTATTATTATTATTATTATTATTATTATTATTATTATTATTATTATTATTATTATTATTATTATTATTATTATTATTATTATTATTATTATTATTATTATTATTATTATTATTATTATTATTATTATTATTATTATTATTATTATTATTATTATTATTATTATTATTATTATTATTATTATTATTATTATTATTATTATTATTATTATTATTATTATTATTATTATTATTATTATTATTATTATTATTATTATTTTTCTATTATTATTATTATTATTATTATTATTATTATTATTATTATTATTATTATTATTATTATTATTATTATTATTATTATTATTATTATTATTATTATTATTATTATTATTATTATTATTATTATTATTATTATTATTATTATTATTATTATTATTATTATTATTATTATTATTATTATTATTAGTATTATTATTATTATTATTATTATTATTATTATTATTATTTATTATTTTTTTCTATTATTATTATTATTATTATTATTATTATTATTATTATTATTATTATTATTATTATTATTATTATTATTATTATTATTATTATTATTATTATTATTATTATTATTATTATTATTATTATTATTATTATTATTATTATTATTATTATTATTATTATTATTATTATTATTATTATTATTATTATTATTATTATTATTATTATTATTATTATTATTATTATTATTATTATTATTATTATTATTATTATTATATTATAACAATTATAATAAATCTTAAGTGATACTAACAAAAATTATTTAAAGGAAAATATGAAAGCTCAAAAAGAGTAATATCAATTAGAAAAAGAAAAATTGAAAAAAGACAGGAAAGAAATATAAAATCAAAAGAACTACAAGATAAACAAAAGCAACTAAAATAGAAATCTATATATAATGTAATGTAATGATTTTATTATTATTATTATTATTATTATTATTTATTATTATTTATTATTATTTATTATTATTTATTATTATTTATTATTTATTTATTTATTTATTTATTATTTACTAGTTAAATTCTTTTTCCTATCATATATTTGGTAATTAATTATATTTGGTAATTATTTATTATTATGTCCCCAATGAAAAATTCAAATTTTTTAATTCAAAAGAATTTTTTTTTTTTTTTTTTATTTTATTTTTGAAACTTTTAAAATTTAATGTCAATTTTTATTAAGATTTCTTTATTGATACCTTTTGTTTATCTTGATTTTTTCTTCTTTAAATTAATTTTTGAATTTTATTTTTTTTTTTGTTATTGTTATTACTATTATTATTATTTATATTTTTTCTGTCTAATATTAGTAATATTAGTATTTTCTTTACTTTTTTTTCTTATTTTTTTATTGTAATAATTTCATATTTTTTCAGAGCAACCATTATTCTAATAATGAATTGTTTTGCTATAGTTCGAATATATTAATATTGATACTTTAGCTAGAGCTAATTTTAAACTATCGAATTAAGTCTGCTTTTCCTTTTCCAACATAAATAGACAGTTCTTTCTTAAAAGTTAAGTTAATGTCTTAGATGCTTTCTTTTAACTTTTTCTTTAAAATTTTCATCAGTGAATAGTATATGAGTTCATTTAAACCTGACATTTCATTATTATAGAATACTTTACTATAAGGTCAACTATAAAGAGTTATGAAAACTTTTTCTTTTATTATAATTACTGTACTATAAAGGAGTTCGAAATGAATTATTAAATTATTTATTATTGATATTATATCTCAAAATTTTTTTGGATTTATCATGTTCTACAAAGTATTCTATGGGATAAAATAGAGTTAAAATAAATTTTTCAAAGAAAATTACCCTAATTACTCTAATTAATCTAATAATTACATTCTCCTACTAAATTAATAGACATAAATAAAATACATTATATTAGAGAATAAATATTTATTAAAAACCAGCTAGCTGGAAATATTGTAAATATTAATAATTTTTGGGAAATATTAGACAAAAAATATAGCAATACAATTATAAATATTAGCAATGAAAGAACTGAATAATTTCATATAAATTATTACTGTTAATCCATTATATTAATATCATCATCTGGAATTAAATTTTTATTTTTAATATTAAGCACTATTTATATAAAAATAAAAATATTGTAAATCGGGAAAGGTTTCCATATCTACTAATTTATTATTTTTTAAAAATAATATCAATATATATAAATGTATTTATTCATTTATTATTAAATTATATAGCTAATTTTTAACAATGTATGAAAATACTCTAAAATAATCATCAATAGAAAATACTATTATATTAATATTTTAACTTTATCTTCTTCAATGAAATTTTAATGTATCTATAACTTTTTAAATCAGTCTATTTGACAGTTTCAAAATATTTTAAATTTTTATAAATATTTGTAAATCCTTTTTTATGAGATTATAATTCATTTATATTTTTATTATATTTAATTATTCATTTTTCTTTATCTCATATATTTATTTATTTATTTATTTATTTATTTATTTATTTATTTTAATTTTTTTTTTTTTTTTTAATTATTATTTAATCATAATTATTCACATAAATATTAAATAATTTATTATTTTTACATAAATTTTATTTCGGAATATGGCTTATATTATTTTTTTATAAATTTTTATTTATAAATATAATATTTAAAACATTAAAATAAAATGGCACATATAATTTCTATGAAAAAATAATTATTAAAAATATTTAAAATGTGATATATTTATATAATAAAAAATTACATATTTATTATTAGTTATTATTTATTTATTTATTTATATAATAAAAAATTACAGTTATAAATATAAATAAATATGAAAATATTTTATTTTATTTTATTTTGTATTTTATTTTTTTAATTTTTTTTTTTTTTTTTTTTATTTTTTTTTTTTTTATTTTCTTTTTTTTTTATTTTTTTTATTTTTTTATTTTTTTATTTTTTATTATCAAATATATATTAAATTATGAAATTATTATATAATAAAATATTTATTTAATTATTATTTATATAAAATAATTTATATATAATACGCCATCTTAAAATATGTGGCTTATATTTATACACGTGCGGTTCCGAAACGAGCTCTCCCCTTTCTTATATATCATAATGTAATTTATAATTAAAAATATTATTTATAGGATAATATATATTTTTAATATAATCATATTAAAAATTATAATAATAAAAATAAAGAAAAAAACGAAAAATTTGTTAATATCATTAATAATATATATATATATATTTTTTTTTTTTTAAAATTAATTAATATTACATATATAATAAATGAATAAATGAATGTAAAATTAAATAAATAAGTATCATTAAATAAATAAATATATTGAATTATTTAAATTAAAAAAAAAAAATTAATTCCTTCTCTTTTTTTTAATTCTTTTTTTCTTTTAATAATATATATATATATTTATAATACTTAATATAAAAATATTAGAATCAAATGAATTTTTTTTTTTTTTTTTGTAATAATAACATCAATTGATAATTTTGAAATTTAAAAATTCTATTTCATTAGAAAGAAAACAAATATAAGTTAAAATATCAACATTATTTAATAATCAAATAATTAAAATCCTATTTTTTTTTTTAGAAACATTTTTTTTGAATTCTTCTAATATAGTATATTCAAATAATTATTTCTTTAAATATATATATATATATTAAAATATAAAATTAATTCATTAAAAAAAAATTTTACTACAATTTGATTATAAATATATTTATTTAAGTAAACAGTTCATAATATAATAATTTACGGAATATACTTATTCACAATACTTATAAAATAAAATAATAGATATATATATATTAAATAATTTAAAATTTATAATATTATAAAAATAAAATAAAATAGATATTTATATATATATATAATTTATAAATGGATAATACAGAAAAAAAGTTTAAACCTTTAACGGTAAATAATTCAGAAATTAATACTAATTTTTTGGACAATTCTCAACAATCCGAATTAATGAAGAACGTGAATAATAAAAAATTCGAATTAAGAAATTTAAATATCTTAAATAATGTATTTGATTCTTACCCTTACATGAAACGTGAAATGGCTTCAATAAATAACCAACATACTAATAATTTTAATTTTCATTTACCAATGAATAATTCTAATATGCAGGATAGTAATACAATTATTGATGTTAATAATTTAGCATCATTAAGTAACATTAATCATGATACCGCCATTGGTATCAATAAAAATACTATCAATACAGATGTAGGAAACGATAATATAGGTAATAATAATGAAATTCCTCAATTAAATACAAATAATATTCCAGGAGTTCGTAGAGCCGAAAATATTTATGATTTAATAAAACAAAATACTAACGAATATAATAATTTGACTGTTGGGAATGATATGTCGAATAATATATCCATGAATAGTATTTCAAATGGCTCAAAAATTAGAAATGAAGATGTTTCTAATTTAATAACGTTAAATCAATACAATAATTCAAATAATAGCATAGCAATAAAAAATAGTTCTTCCTCAATAAATATATTTAATAATAGTAATAGTAATGACAATAGTAATGATGTTACTATCAGTAATATTATTAGTAATAGTAATAGTAATTCACAATCATCTTTAGAAAATATTAAAAATATGAATTTAGGTTTGAGTAATGATGTTTATGATACAACTTCTACAACACAAAAGAATAATACAAATGATAATAAATACAATATCAGTAATATTATTAGTAATATTATTAAGAATAATAATAATTCTAGTTCGTCATCACAACTATCTAATAAAAGTCTATTAAATAATTCTGATATTATAAATGTTGATTATTCTAAACCTTCACAATCATTAAAATATTCAGATACTAATAGCAATTTAAATGTAAATATTATACCCCATGATACCACAATTGTAATACCAGATACCCCAAATACTAATAGCACAAATATAAGTAAGATTTTTTATCTAAAATATATGTAAATTAATATAATATATAAAATATTTGTTTAATTGTATATTTTTTATGTTAATATATGTTTAAAATATATATATATATATATATATATATAATAAAATAAAAGATATTAATGAAAATAAGAAGAAGAAATCAATAGATGTAATAGATTTAACAGATGATACTAATGACGATGATGTCAAAATAATAAGCAGTACATATAATAAAATAGAAAATCCAAATAAACGAGCACGTTTGGTGGAAACAATAACTAGATCAAATAATATTAATTCATATAATTCATTAAATGATGGTAAATTAAATATATTTGGATTATCTCTGTATATTGCTATATTTTCATACCTAATAACTTAATTAATTATAATATATTTGTATATAAATATTATTATTATTGTAGAAGTTATTGATTTAACATCTGAAAATTATACATTAGTTAAAGAACCAATTCAATGTTTTGGGACTATATCAACATATGTTTATTGTGTAAGAAATCCTGAGTTTTTTACCATTCATGATATCTTACCAGTTCAATTATATCCATATAAAGAGAGTATGAAAATTTATTAATATTAATTATTTAACAATAATAAAAATTACTTTTCAATTATTAATTATTAATTATTAATTATTAATTATTAATTATTAATTATTAATTATTTATTATTTTATTTATTTGTTTATTTATTTACTTATTTATTATTATTATTATTATTATTACTATTATTATTATTAATTATTATTTTTTATTATTATTATTAATTATTATTATTAATTATTATTATTATTATTATTATTATTATTAATTATTATTATTATTATTATTGTTATTTATTTATTTATTTATATTATTATTAATTATAATTTATTTATTTATTTATTTATTTATTTATTTATTTATTTATTTATTTATTTATTTATTTATTTTTTAAAAAAAAAAAATTGCTTAAATTTATAACTTTATTATTATAATAAAACTAATAAAATATAAATTCAATATAATAAATAGACCTTCATGTTTTAATTGATAGAAATGGTCCAATAGCTGTAGGAATTTTAGACAAAAAAGTAAGTGAATGTTTATACCCATTATTTTCAGCATTAAAATGTAATTCTCGGATACCGAAAACAACAAAAATGGTAATATATATATATATATTCTTATGAATATTTTAAAATAATAAAAGCATTTATAATAAATAAATATTAATAATAATTGATAATCTTAAAATAGCATGAACCAAATACACTTCGAATTGAAATAACATTATTTGGAACGAAAAGTTTAGCAAAAATTTTAGGACCTATATTATATCAAAAGAAAGTTAATATATCAATACCAATTATTTCATTACCACCAGGAACGATCTATTATAATCCTGTAACTGGATTTGGACACATTCCTGTTGATGAAAATCTTAAACCGGTTATAAGTTATCCTCAAACTACAGCATTTAAGTCAAATAATAATATGAATCAAACTATAACATTTAATTCAAATAATAGTATAAACAATAATAATGAAACTCTGAAAGCTCAAATTGATAAAGTTTTTGATTCTCTAAAATCCATTGATGAATTGCCTGAACTTGAACCAAATAGATTAATCAATACACCATTATACAAATACCAAAAACAAGCATTATATTTCATGGTTCAAAGAGAAAAAAGTGCAAACGAGGATTACTTTAGAAAAGATTCATTGTGGAAATTAAGAGAAAGTAAATTAAAAAATTATCCTCCGGAGTATGTTAATTCAATTACAAAAACAGTTTCAAAAGTAATGCCCAAAAAGGTTCAAGGGGGAATTATTGCAGATGATATGGGTAAATAATCTATAAACTACATATTAATTTTTGTGTATTACGAAATAATTTAACAATTAATATTAATAAATATAATATTGATAAAGTAAAAAAAAAAAAAAAGTTATATATTAAATATACATATTCAAAAGAAAAACAATAACTAAAATAAAATTATTATTATTATTATTATTATTATTATTATTATTATTATTAATTAAAGGTTTGGGTAAAACATTTCAAATGTTATGTTTAATTATGAATTATTATAATGAATCAAGCGATAATAATTCTGAAGATACCACTGATATTGATTTTTCAGAAGATTATTTAAAAGAAGAAGATTCTGATATAGAGATTATATCAATGAAAAATAGTGAAGGAGGTAAAAAATGAAAAAAAAAAAAAAAAAAAAAAAAAATAGAATAAAATAAAATATCAAAATAAAAATAATATAATATAATATTATAATATAAACTTTATATGTACTTAATTTAAATGATAAATAATTATAATATTGATTATATAAAATAAATTGTAAATTATAGAAACAAAAATTGAAAAATCATATATAAATACAAAAGCAACTCTTATTATATGTCCATTATCCGTTGTTACAAATTGGGAAGATCAAATTTCTACACATATAAGAAAAGGTATATTAAAAGTATATATTCATCATGGTCCTCATCGATCACAAGATCCTTCAAAAATGGCAAATTATGTAAGTTGGTGGAAAAAAAAATTAATTGATAAATAAATAAAATTAACTTGATATTATAATTAATATTTATTTGTATTAACATATAAATTTATTATTATCTTAATTATTTTTTTTTTTGTTTTTTTGTTTTTTTTTGTTTTAGGATGTTGTAATATCAACGTATAATGTATTAGCTCTTGAATTTAATAAAGTAAGTATTATTAAATAAATAATATTATTATAAATTAATTAAAATATTCTAAAGAATGTTATTATTATCACTATTATTATTATCATTATTATTATTACTATTAAATTTATAAGGAAAAAAATAATGAAAATTATTGTGCACCACTTCATAAAATAGATTGGTTCAGAAT
>JACVTC010000027.1:765000-790000 GCA_016946835.1 Neocallimastix lanati (nom. inval.)
TTAACTTGAAGATTAGAGGTTTGAATAGGGGTATCAATATCCATAGCATCAATATTTGATACCGTTGGGGTTTTCATTGGTGTAGCAGTTGGAGTGGTTGTCACCGTTGATGCAGCAGTAGTAGAATCAATAGTAATAGCCGAAGTAACTGCTGTATCAGTATCAATATCCATAGTATTATCTGTTTTTGTACTTTCCTCATTCATAGATCCCAAAATTTGAGATGAAGAATCAATAGTAACAGAAGTTTCATTATTAACAATATTATTATTATTATTATTATTATTATTATTATTATTATTATTATTATTATTATTATTATTATTATCAGAATTATTAATTGTATTGATATTAATAATGGTATTATTTTTAATATTGGTACTATCATTGATATTAGTATTGGTATGGTTATTGGCATTGGTATTGTCATTGGTATTATCATTGGTATTATCATTGGTATTAGTATTGTTATTGGCATTAGTACTGGTATTGGCATTGGCATTGGTATTAGTATTAGTAATGGAATCATTAGAATTAACATTATCAATATTTAAATTCAAATGTTCACTTCTTAATTTATTTTTTTTTAATTGTACACTATAGATACTCTTCCATTGAATATAAAGTTGACGAATCTTTTCTTGAATATATATATTTTTTAAAAGAACATTAATTCTTCTTCTACAAAGTTCTCTCGTACGATTAGGGAAAAGAAGGGATATAGGACTCCATAAAAGTTTAGCTTTATCGGCTCTATGTTTAGAAATAACATAAGCATGTATTAAAACTTCATCTTCTGCTGCTGTCCAATTAGGACGTTTTCTTTTATTATTAGCTTCATACTGACTCTTATACTTTTCAATATCCCCAATGACCGGAAGAGAATTTAAATCATTTTCACTGTAAGGTTGTGTATATTTATTAGAATAAATATTTTTACGCTTAAGTCCCGTTCTAAAGTTATTATGGTCAACTGAATTATCTCTAAAGGAAGGTCTACCTCTCATTAATTCACAAGTTTCTTTATTATTGGAGGTAGCGTTATTATTACCACCATTGTAGTTATTATTACCACCAATCTTAAGAGACTTCTTTATACGTGAACGATGACGATATCTTCCTTTATGAGAACTACCATTTCTATAATTAATAAGAGAGAGCTTCTTCTTACGATATTTTAATTCATAACGAGTATAGTACGATTTTACTCTAATTTCAGAAATACCAATTTTTGCAGCAATTTCTTTACAAAGAGTATTATTATTTAATGGAGTAATTCCCTTTTGTTTATTAATATAAGTATCTAAGATAAGTTTTTGAGAAGCAGTACAAGATATTGAAATTTGCCAATTTCTAATATTAGTAATATAAGCTAAAGGATGGGAAGGATCAAAAACAGCTTTACTATAATGAACACGTTTACGAGAACCATTTTTTTCATCATTATCATTATCTTTATCTTTATCTTTATCTTTATCTTTATCTTTATTATTATTATTATCATTATCATTATCATTATTATTATTATTATCATCATTATCATTATTATTACTATTATCATTATTATTATCATCATTATTTTTATTTTTATTATTTACATTTACTTTATTATTTTTATCTTCATCTTCAACTGTATTATTATTTTCTTTTTCACTTAAATTATTAATATCTTTATTTTCATTTTTATTTTCATTTTCATTTTCATTTTCATTTATTTCCTTTGTTTCATTTAAATTTTTTGATTCATCTGTTGAAGTAGTTGGTTCATTAGTAGTCGTACTTGTAGTCTTATTCACTGAGGTATTTTCTTTATTTTTCTTTCTTGATGAAATAACATCCTTTGTAAAGATATCAGGATCACGTTGTTGACAGATACATTGTAACTGAATCCAATAATTATTTAATTCTTCAAAATTATAAATATTAAATCGTTTGATAAAAGTCAACTCTCTTACCGCATAATCATAGAGAGGAACTGAAATATAAAAATGATATTTATGACATAAGGTATCTTGAGGAACATAATGCTGATTAGAAACTTCAACTTCTTCACCTTTTTCATTAATAGGTTTAATTAATTTTAAAGCAATTAAAATTTCAAGAGTACTTTTTAAAATTCTACGGAAACGCATTTTTCCTCCAAAGAAAATATATTTAATATTTTTAGGGAATTCAAGAATTGTCTTCTTTTTACTATCTGGAAGACGAAGATATTCATCAAGTTCTGTGGAAACAGATAATTGACCAATGATCTTCAAATATAAATCCATGGTCATTTCTTTAATAATAAGAGTTGCTTCAAACGGATAATATTTCTTATTTTTATCCAATTCATTAATATTTTGTGATTTTAATATACATTTTAAAATATGTACATGAAGTAATTTGACACGAATCATCTTTGCGGTAATCCAACCATAATTCTGAGCAATACAATTCCATAGAATGGTTGTATTTTCTGATTTTAATTTATTACTATTGGCACTTTCACTGTTATTATTTTCATTATTTTCATTGTTACCACTACCTTTATGTGCTTGATCCTCTTTTTTATGAACATTATCCTTAATGATCGGAGAAATATGATGACCTTTACTATCTTTATCATTAATAACAGTATTATTGGAATCTGATTTTTGATGGAATTTCATTCTCTTCTTTAAATCTTCTAAATTTTCCATTTCTATAGAATCGGCAAATTTTACTTTCTGTTGTTTTAATTTACCAGTATTTAATACATTTTTATCTCTCATAGAATCAATAAACTGCTTTACTTCTTCACAATCCGTTGGAACATTTTGATTAAGAATAAGTGTCTTATTAATATAATCACCATAAAGTGTTGGTAATTGAATGATTAATATTTTTAAAGCCTCTTCTTTTTCTAATACTTTAACCATACGTAAAATAGTTTTTTTATCAATTTTATGATTATTATCACCAAAGTTTTGTTCATATTCATCTAAATCATTTAAAAAGATGGAATTGATTTCTATAATATTTTCCTTTTCTAATCTTTCTATTAAATATTGTCTTCTACGTAATTCCGTTAACGAAACAATTTTATCTATGATTAATAAAAAAAAATAAATATATATAGATATATAAGAGAAATAAATATATAAATGAAATTAAATATATTAAATAAATAAATATATAATATAATAAAAAATAGTATATATATATATAAAAGAAATATAAATATATATAAAAAAAAAAAAAAAAAGATAAAAAATAAAAAATAGTATATTTATATATATATATAAGAAATAAATTTATAAAAAAATAAAAAAAAAAAATTAAGTAAATAAATAGTTATAATTAAAATACAAATTAAAAAATAATAATAATAATAACAATAATAATAATAATAAGCAAATAATAAATATAATTTATATATATATATATATATATAACATAATATTAATAATATTATAATAATATAATAATATATTTATTATAATTTTTATGATAATTATAGTAATTATTATAATTATTATAGGTATACTTTTATTTATAATTTTATGACTAAATAAAAAAAAAAAAAAATTAAAATAAAATAAAATAAAATAAAATAAAATTATATATATATGTATATATATTAAACAAAAATGTTTACTTCTAGTACTTTTTTTTCCTTGATACTTATTTAAAAAATCTTTATTTTGAATAATATAATCATCTAAAACTTTTTCAGTCTTTATTTTTGAACTTAATTCATTTTTGGTATCATTGAAGTTTAATTGTTGATTTGATAATTCTCCTTCATTTCCTGATATATTTGATTTATTTAATTCATTATTTTCATTATTATTGTTGTTATTGTTATTATTATTACTATCTGTAGTAGTAGTTATTGTAGTAGTAGTATTTTCAATCGATTCCATATTTTGTTCTACTTTATTCTATAAACCAATAAAAAATTATTGATCATAAATCATAATTAATATATATATAATTAATAACAAATATATTATATTATATTATATAATTTAAATATAAATTTCATATATAATATTAAAATTTAAAAAGTACAAACAAACAAAAAAAAAAATAAAATAAAATAAAAAATAAAAAATAAAAAAAAAAAAAAAATAATAATAATAATAATAATAATAATAATAATAATATTTTAAAAATATTATAAAAAATAAAAACAATATATATAAATATTAATTATTACTTAAAATAAATAATTATATTTATTAAAAATATATATACATATATATTGAGCTGATATATATATATACACATAAATTTTTTTTTTTTCAATTTTATTGATTTACCTTTCTTTTTGATTTTTGACGAGAAATAATATTATTAGTGGTAACCATTTTTTCTATTTCATTATCATTAATAACATCATTTCTTGACTTTCTAAGGAAATTTTCAAAAGCACCTGCAGCAAAATAACGATAATGTCTTTCTTTTCCTACAAACTCTGCAATACGATTAATACCAATGGTATCCTTAGGAGCCTTACTTGGACGTACCAACTTTTCTAAAGCTCTCACTAAAACACGTGTACCAACAAAACTCAATGAATTTCGTATACTATTAGCAGTAATTCCTTTTTCACCACTAAGAGCAATAATACGATAGACTTGATATTCCAAAGGAAGATCTACTAAAATACCCCCTTCACCAACAATATCTATTTTCTTATTACTTTGAAGATCCATATCTTTAACATTATCAATATGTGATTGTGGTCTTAAAATAGTATACATTTTTAACAGTTTATAACATCGTTCTGGCGCTCTATTTTCCTTTTTTACCATAATTTTTTCTATATATTTTTTTTCACATAATAACGATAAGGTACGATTAAACCATTTTCTCTGATTAAGTGTACAATTATAAAAACCCTATGAATATATTACAAAATTAATACAAGTAAAAAAAAAAAAAAAAAATAAAAAAAAAAAAAAAAAAAAAAAAAAAATAATAATAATAATAATAATAAATAATAATAAATATTAATAAAATGAAATAAAATAAAATAAAATAAATGTGTATATATATATTATTAGTAATGTTATAGTACTATTATAGTATTATTAATTATTAATTAATAATTATTAATTATGATTTAACCTAAATATATAATATATATATTTATAATATTTTTTTCTTTACCAAAGCTGTCTGTAAATTTGTTGCCGATAATATATTATTTAAGGCACTATTTAAAATTTCAGTAATTTTAATTTTAACTAAGGCACTATTAACAGAGATCATATCTTCCTCCTCATTTGAATCCTTTGTAGAATCACCTTTATTATTACTTTCATCTAATAAATGATATTTATTAAACATTTTTTCATTTCTATTTCTATATTCCAAAAAGGATGGATTCTTAAGGGCATACCGTATCAATATACATAAATTTGTAAATATACCCTTTGAAACTACTGGATATTTAACACTATCGAGGAATTATTGTTGTTGATGTTGTTGTCGTTGTCGTATTTAATATATGAATATTATTTAAATACAAAAGAAGAAATGATTATTACAGTTATTGTTATTAATTTAACATATATATAGGTATAATATTTAAATTAATATTAAATGAAATAATAAAATAATTTGTAATAGAAAAGTTAATAATATTCTTTTATTATTATATTCTATTATAATTTTTTTTTACAGTAATATCAATATTTTTTTTTTTTTTTTTTACATTTTTATTTTTCATATATATTATGAATTTAGAAAAAAAATAAAAAAAAAAAAAATAAAAAAAAAAATAAAAATAAAAATAAAAATTATATATATATATACAACGATTATTACATTAATTTAAAATCCATTAATATTTTTAAGCAATGAAACAACGATCTCGGATCCATATTAAGTTTTTTAGCGATATCATTTTGAGTAATACCTTTCGAACGATTTTTTGCAATGGCTTCCAATACTAAATATTGAGAATTTGTAATTCTTGAACATAATATCTTTTTTTAAACAAAAAAAAAAATTTTTTTTATTAATGTAATTATTTTTGAAATTCATTTATTAAAAAATATATATATATAAATATAAAAATTTAAAAATATAAAAATTTAAAAATATAAAAATTTAAAAATATAAAAATTTAAAAATATGAAAATTTAAAAATATGAAAATTTAAAAATATGAAAATTTAAAAATATGAAAATTTTAAAATATGAAAATTATAAAAAAATACATAAGTTTATTAGCATAAAATAAATTTAATGTTAATAATATTTAATATATATGTTATATTTACTATAAAAAAAAAAAAAAAAATTGAATATAAAATTAATATTACATCTTCTGATCCAATAATGTGTTTCTTTCTATATTCATATTTAACATATATTCTAAATTCTTCACCATATTTCTCATTGAGGGATTCTAGAGTTTCCTTTATAACATCTTTTAAAGGAATTTCTTTAAACTGATAAATTTTAATAATAGCAGTATTAATAGTTTAAATATATAAAAAAAATATATATTAATAATAATGTAAAAAAAAAAAAATTCCATATATATTTAAAAAAAATATAATTTTTTAATGTTGTAATATATATTAATTATTATATTTAAAATAATAATAATAATAATAATAATAATAATAAAACTCGTTATATATATATATAAATTTCATTTTTTATATCTTTAAAAAATTATTAAAATATTTATAATTTATATGTATATATTTATGAAATAAATTTTTATTCATATGTATATTTATATATATTATATATTATTATTAATAATAAAATAATTTACTTGACTTTCTTCATTATCTTTATTTGCTAAATGAAAACCTAATTCTTTAAGTTGTAATACATAAGTCCATAAATAATTTTTCATATACTTATCAATTCCTTTATAAAATTAATTTATAACATAAAAATAAATAATAATATACATAATATAATATATATATATATATATATATATATAAATTAATAATGATTCTAACAATTATTTTAATAATTTAAATTTTAAAATTATGATTATTTTTAAACATTCTTTAAATTTTGCTATTATAATTAACATTATTATTATTATATTTAAAATAAAAGTAAAAATATATATACCATTGAAACTTTCATTTTCTTCTTTACATTTCTTTGACAATAAATGCCAAAATCTCTTGATGGTACATCCTTTATCATTTTAAATGAAATTATATTTATAATTTTAAATTTTAATAAATATATATATTAAGGAGAATTATTAATTTTCTAATTTTTTTTTAAAAAAAAAAAAATATTTCGCAATAATATATATATTATTTAAAAATTTTTAAATTATTATTATTATTATAATTTTAATATTCATTAAAATTCTTCATTTTTTAAATAAATTATTAATAATTTTACCTCTTCCTCCCTCAAGAGAAATTTCGGGTATACAATATTTTAATATATTATCCATTTAATTTTTATATTAGAAGAAAAATAAAATAAAATAAAAAAAAATAAAAATATATTATAATAAAATAATAAATAATAATATATAAAGTAATAGAAAAAGGAAAAGAAAAAAATAAAAATTAAAAATAATATAAAATAATGGTATTTTATTTTATTACTTTATATTTAATTAATTCAGGAAAAAAAAAAAAAAAAAAAAAAAAAAAAAAAAAAAAAAAAAAAAAAAAAAAAAAAAAAAAAAAAAAAAAAAAAAAGATTAAAAAAAATAATATAATAAAATAATTTAACTTAAATTATATGGATATATAATTTCCTTTAAAATAAAAGATATTTCATATCTTTTAAAATATATATATATATTTATATATATTATTATTAAAATAAATATTATCTTGTATTATTTATATTTAACTATTGTAAAAGAATTTAAAATAACTTTAATAAAAGTTATTAGAAAGTAATAAAAAAAAAAAAAGTTTTTAAATTATAATGTTATGAATAAAGAATAAAAAAATGATTAATAACAATAATATAATTTAATTTATTAATTAATTTAAATAGTTAGTTATAAAAAAAAATTAAATAAAAAAAAATGTTTATAATTTATTTATCCATCCATTATTAAATAGTATTAATAAATGAAACTAAAAAAGAAAAGAAAAAAAATTTTTTAATAATTAAATTATTATAAAAAAAAAAAATTATTAAATAATTATATATATTAATATAATTAATTATTTTTATTTTAATTAAAAACTAGAATAGTTTTAAAAAAATTTTACATATAAATCACATGAACATTTTCCATCTCATAGTAAAAAAAAAAAAAAAAAAAAATTTATATAATTATATAATCAAAAAAATATATATATATTTAATATGTACCCCTTAAAATACTAAAATTTAAATATACTTTTTATACATTATAAATCCATTAATTATATTAATAATTATGTCTTATATTTATTTATTAACTGGTATATCATTTCATTATTTAGTTTCTCTAATTTTTTTTTTTTGTTTGTTTGTTTGTCTTAATGATTTTTAAGATGTAATTTGTTACAACTAACAGAATAAAACATTTTATTTTAAATTTTTAATATATTCTTTTTATAATTAATAATTTTTTTTTGTTTTGTTATAAATATAATTTTTTTTTTTTTTAGATTAGGAAATAGTATGTAAAGATAGCAATAAGATCTCTGTGCTTTTCCTTTTTATGTATTGTAGCAGATAATTATAATAAATTACTAACTATGTATTGCTTTATTGTTTCGGCCTCGAAACGACCCAATCCCAAAGACAAGACTAATATAGTAAGATTTAATCAAAAAAAAAAAAAAAAAAAAAAAAAAAAACGATGCAAGTAAAACGGGAGGGAGAGGATCTTTTGTCAGTGATCTTCTTGTACTATCTTTGGGTGATGGTGAACGATACAATTCCTCTATAGATCAAGTGAAAACAAACTACTACTAACTGTACTTTACTCATATATATAAGCTCCATCCTAGTTTAAGCTCAGAATATATGTGTTCATTAAATGTTTGGGGAAACACCTTAGAAAGACCACGCCTATGTATGTTATGACTTTAGTCCGATTGTATTTATTTATACAGCTATTCTTCGGTTACATCTAGAACCATTCATTATTAAATGTCGTAACCCTAAATCCTACGTCAAAATCCCCCATGGATATACCTCAGAATTTCGACATCGCCGAGTTAGATCCAGAAGCCTTCAGTAACTATCAAATATAATTAAAATATATAATTTTTTTATTTTTAATATTCTTTTCAAAAATCAATTTAGCTTGTCTAATATTAGCTTAAATAAATATTTATAATTTTTTTTTATTATATATATATAATAAATAGATATTATTAAAACAATTTTCCATTATTTTAAATAAGATATTATTTTAAAATAATTTTTCCTTTTCTCTATACTAAATATATGTTGCTACAATATATATATATAAGAAAAAATCATTTAATATAAAAAACTCATGAGTATGTTTTTTTTTTTTTTTTTTTTTTTTTCTTATTATTTTTTTTTATATTTAAAATTCAATTAAAAATATAATAAATATTACATAAATAATTAAATTCAACAGTATTATAACAGATTTCTATTTCTTTAATAAAGTCATAATCCACAATTATTAATATCTATCATTATCATCATTATTATTATTATTATTTATTATTATTATATATTATTAATACCATTTTTAAAGTAATATTTTATTAATATAATTATTAAAGAATGCTATATTCCATTGATAATTATTTTTATTATTATTAAACAATTTTCTAATGATGATATAGTTACAATTGTTAAAGTAATATTTACTAATAAAAGTATTAATATAATTATAAAAAATTTTTTAATTCTTAATAATTATTATTACAGAAAATAATATTAAGGCAATCTTCTATTAATTAAATTGCTATAATTAAAGCAACATTTTATTAAAATAATTATTAAATCAATCTTTCAATTTACTTAATAATTATTATTATTATATATTATTAATACCATTTTTAAAGTAATATTTTATTAATATAATTATTAAAGAATGCTATATTCCATTGATAATTATTTTTATTATTATTAAACAATTTTCTAATGATGATATAGTTACAATTGTTAAAGTAATATTTACTAATAAAAGTATTAATATAATTATAAAAAATTTTTTAATTCTTAATAATTATTATTACAGAAAATAATATTAAGGCAATCTTCTATTAATTAAATTGATATAATTAAAGCAACATTTTATTAAAATAATTATTATTAAATCAATCTTTCAATTTACTTAATAATTACTAAAGTTTATTTAATAATTAAAGTATAATTTTATTAAAAAAAATAAATATTTTTTACTATCATTAAAAAAAATTTTATTTTATTGATAAAAATATTAATTATTAAAAGTAATTTTCTATTAATTAAGCAATTATTAAAATGTTTTTATTATTATTATCATTATAGTTTTTATTTTTATTATTTTTATTATTATTATTATTACTATTATTATTATTATTATTTTTAATATTATTTCTATTATTATTATTTCTCTTATTATTATTACTATTATTATTATTATTTTTATTATTATTGTTTTTATTATTATTATTATTATTATTAAAGAAAACACTATTTTACACTACTTTATTGATATAATTATTTCTATTATTATTAAATCAATTTTCTATTAATTTAATTCCTATTATTTTTCTATTATTAAAATAATACTTTATCAATATAATTATTATTATTATTATTATTATTATTATTATTATTATTATATAATCTTTTATTTTTATAATTATTATTAAAGCAATTATTTATTATTATAATAATTATTATTAAAAGTATTTTTTTATTAATAATTATTATTTATAATTTTTATTATAAAAAAAAAAAAAAAAAAAAAAATTGATATAATAGTTTTTATTATTATTTTTATTAAAGCAATTTTCCATTACTATTATTAAAATAGTATTTTATCATTAGAATAATTTTATATAATTATTATAATTATTTCTATTATTATTAAAGTTATTTTCTATCAATTTAATTTTACTATTATTAAAATAATACTTTATCAATACAATTATTAAAATAATCTTTTTATAATCTTTTATTATTATAATTATTATTAAAGCGATTTTTTATTTATATAATAATTATTATAATTATTATTAACGTATTATTTTATTAATAAAACTTATTATTTATAATTTTTATTATTAAAGAAAACAATAATTGATAAAATAATTATTATTATTATTATTATTTATTATTATTATTATTATTATTATTATTATTATTATTATTATTATTATTATTATTATTATTATTATTATTATTATTATTATTATTATTATTATTATTATTATTATTATTATTATTATTATTATTATTATTATTATTATTATTATTATTATTATTATTATTATTATTATTATTATTATTATTATTATTATTATTATTATTATTATTATTATTATTATTATATTATTATTATTATTATTTTATTATGAAGTATATACTACATAATTATAATATTTTATATTATATAGTATATATTATTTTAAAATTGATATATTAAATTTTAAAAATATATACTACTATAAAATATAATTTAAATTAAATAAAATAAAAATTAATATAATTTATATTTTTAATAATAAAAATTAAAAAAAAAAAAAAAAATAAATAAATTGAAAAATAATAATAATTATTAATAGAAATTAATTTATAGGTTAATTTAATTTTTTTTTCAACTGTCAATAATTAAATCTTGACCAACAAAAAATAAAGTCAGAGCCAATTAACTTTAGTAATGTAACCTTTGAGAACTTAAGTGAAAATTTTTTCTACTATTCAATAATATTTTTTTTTTATTAATTTTAGTAATTAAATATTATCTTTACTCAGTAATTCTTTTAAAAATGTTTTTTTTTAAAATACTTTTTTAATGTAATTTTGATAAATTAAAAAAATATATATATATATGTATATTTATATATGAATAAAAATAATTTATCATATTATATTTAATTTCAATTTGTTCATATACATGTAATAAAATATTTAAAAACATTTTTCCTTTTATTGTTTCTAAAATACTAACAAAGTTTAATGAGTGTTATAAATATAAATATAAATATAAATATAAACTTTATATCAATTTTATTTTATTTTATTTTTTTATTTTTAAATAATTGATATAAAGTTTATATTTATATTTATATTTATATTTATAACACTCATTAAACTTTGTTAGTATTTTAGAAACAATAAAAGGAAAAATGTTTTTAAAGATTTTAATTTAATAGAGAAGAAAAAAAAAAAACTTTTTTTCTTTAAATATTATTGAATAAAATTTTCCATATATTAAAGTAATAGTGATAATTATTATTTATTTATTAATTTTTATTATTGTTTTAATTAATTGGTAAAACTGGTAAATTTTCACTTTTTTTTTTAAAAAAAAAAAAAAAAAAAAAAAAAAAAAAAGATATTTATTAAAAATAAAGTTAACCTTAATGTTAGAATCAATTATGAACCATAGTGTGTGGTCCATAAAACTAATTTAAAAAACTATTAATTTATAGTTAATTTATAGTTTTTAAACTATTTAATAGTAAATTTTAAATAGTAAAGATTAGGATTTTATATGATTAAATTAATTATAAAAATTATTAAATATTATTATTATGAGTATGATTAGTAGTGGTACTTATAGTAGTCATAGTAGTATTTTTTTTTTTTTTTTTTTTTATTAATTTTATATAGATTTAAAATAAAAATATAAAAATAAAATAAAAAAATAAAAAAATCATACTTTATTTATATATTTAAATATTTTAATTAGAAGTGCTTGAAATTTTATTAGAAATTTTTAATAAGAATATTTTACTTAAAAAGAAAAGAAAAAATCTTAAAAGAAATATTTTAATAAATATCTAAAAAAAAAAAAGCTATTAAGAATATACAGCAAAGAAGAAAATTAATACCTTACAAAGAATATATATATTTATATATATAAAAAAAATTACAATATAATTCATATATTAAAATATTTTGATTAGAAGTGCTTGAAATTTTATTAGAAATTTTTAATGAGAATATTTTACTTAAACAGAAAAGAAAAAATCTTAAAAGAAATATTTTAATAAATATCTAAAAAAAAAAGCTATTAAGAATATACAGTAAAGAAGAAAATTAATACTTTACAAAGAATATATATATATTTATATATATAAAAAAATTACAATATAATTCCTTTTTTCTTTCAAAAAGCGTTTTCTGCTATAATTTAAATTAATATAGGAAATTCAAATAAATATTAATTTTATATTTTTTATGATTTTTAATAAATTAATAAAAAAAAAAATTATATAAAAATTTTATTTTAAAATAAAATATTTGAGTAAATATTATCATTACTAATACTATTAAAATTTTAAATAGTAAAATTCTGAATAATTATTTTAATAATATATATAGAATAATTAATATAGATATAACAATAAAATAATTAATTTATATAAAAAAAAAATTAATATTTTACTGAAAAAAAAAAAGTTTGTTATTTAATAAATATATCAATCATTATTTCTAATTAGAAAATTAATGAAAAATTATTATTGCTTATTTAGCTACCTATTTGTTATTTTATTTAATATCAATTTTAATAATACAATAAAAATAAAGAAAAGAAAAAAATATACATAATGTACATTCTAAATTAAATAATAAATAATAAATACTAAATAAACAATTATTTTTACTAGTTATTATTATTATATATAATTTTATTTTATTTTATTTTATTTTATTTTTTATTATTATCCAGTTATTTTTTTTTTTTTTGTTAATAATGAACAATCAAAAATTCGAGTATTTAAAATAATATTATTACAGCATTACTACTTTGAGTTGAACCATTTCTCTTAAGTAAAATGAAGTGATTAATTCAATGAACATAAAAAAAAAAAACTAAGTTAACCTTTAAATAATTTTATCTTCTTTATCCAATAAACAACATGTCATATCCATTTTTACTCTCTATATAATTATTATTAATCTAATGAAAGCATAAAAAAAAAAAAAGGATTATCAACAAAATAAAATAATATTCATTTAATAATATTCAAGACTACATCTTTAAGTTAAAAACGTTTTTCCATATTTCAAATTCCATACTCCATATGAGAAGTATAAATAATTGGAATACACAAAACTACAAGAATAATATAAAAAGAATATGTATCTATGTCTTTTTTTTTTTTTTTTTTTTTTTTTTTTTTTTTTTTTTTTGTTAATAGTATTTACTAAAGTAAAACTATAATAAAGTATTTTTGTTTATGCTACTTTTTTTTTTTTTTTTCTGCTGTATATTGAATTGACCAACCCCTTTGGGTAAACAAACAAACAAATATATTTTTACTTGTATGAAATTACATAAAATAATGTAAATAATTTTTAATATTTGTTTGAATGAGTAATCTATTTTTATTTATTTTTACTATTGTTGTTTATTTACTTTTTGTCGAATATTCTGTTTACTTTATATTACCTATATTACCTCTTATTTACAACTTATTAACAAAAACTTTCTACAATTTTGAATGGTATTACGTTATTTAATACAATTATTAAAATGTATTATATAATATCTATTACAAATCAATAATTTTTACTTTAATAATTATTTTAAAATATATAACATATATTACATCATATATTAAAGAAAGAAACTATTTACTAGCAGTTTTTTTTTTTTTTTTCTTTTTTTTAATATATAACCAATTTTTTTTTTAAGCTGTATTAAATTATTAGAGTACATAATAGTTTTTTTTTTTTTTTTTATTTTTTTTTACGTTTATTTATTTACTTATTTGCTATATTTTTATTGATAATTATTTTTATGTACATTATTAAAATAATATACATATTTATTATTATTTTTATTTTTTTAAAATGGTCTATCTATTTATTATAAATATATTGTTATATTAATTATTAATATTGTTATTACTTCTCAAAATAAATTTATATATAATAAATAAATAAATAAATAAATAATAAATAATAAAAGATATTTCAAATATTTTTGAACCATAAAATATTTTGTTTATTTCTACATTTATTTTTTAAAGGCTTAGATCTATTTTTATTATATGTTTAATATATGCAGTGTTTATGATTTCCATGCCAATGTACTTTTTTTTTTTGAACTATTTTATTTTCTATTGATTAATATATATTATATATAAATATATAAATATATAATATATATAATATATATAATTCTTTTACTTGTATTATATATACAAATAATAGGAATAGTACTTTATTCTAAATTATATACTACTAATATTTGTATATTAACAATATATTTATATATATATATACTATTATAAATTTATATAATAATAATATAATTTATATTATATAAACAATTTTAATATTTTTAGTACAAAAAAAATTTTTTTTCATTAAGCTTTTTTTTTTTTTAAAGAATTTATTTTTATTGAATAATGATGTGTCCTTATTTCATCTTTTAATAAAAAAATATTCCTTTTTTGGAAAATAAACAAAAAAGGTAATTTTTTTAAAGTATATCTTATATTAAAATTATATAAATAAAACTATTAATATAAAGAAAATAGATAATTCGAAGTTAATATATATATAAAAGTTTATTTATATATAAATTTTTAGCCTATAATAAACCTTATTATATATATTATTTTTTTTAGAAATAATATATATAATAAAGTTATTAGTATTTATATATTTATATTAAAAAAAAAAGAATTATCTATTTTGAAAGTAAAAAATTTTTAGATTAATAAATTTGTCAATTATTTCTTTAATAATATAAATAAATCTTAATAAATAACAAATTTTAAACAATAGTAATAAGGAATGCATAAGATATAAACTATAAATTAAAAAATAATAATATTAACTTTATAAAAAAATTGACATTTATTATTTATTTTTTATAATGTTACTATATAGTTAATAATAATTATAAATTATTAGTTAGAATTAGAATACTTATTTAATGATTAAATATATATTAAATTATAATATTTAATTATACACAAATTATCATAAATAATAGATAGATAATATAAATTACAAATTACAAAAAAAAATATTAAATATTTTATTAATATGAGAATATAATTTAATTTGATATTTAATATAATAAAAAAAAAAAGAAGAAAAAACATGTTTTATTTACTTTTTATAAAATAATTTTTCTTCTTAAAGAATAGAGGTAGAGCTTTTTAAACATAAAATCATCCGACAAAATAAATAATTAAAAAGAATCGATAGTTTGTTATTTATATACATACTATTAACAAAGAATGTACAACTTTATGAAAAATATCATTTTTTTTTTTCCTCGACCGAACTTTAATATTGTAGGATGTATATATTATTTCTTATTATTTATTTATATATGTGTATATATATAAATAAATGGTCAAAATTTAATAAATTTTTATACAATTAAAATGTAATTATTAATGTAATTACTTTTTATAGTAAATTAATATAATTTTTTTTATCTGTTTTTCACCTATTTAATTCATTACTTTTTTTTTTTTTTTTTTAATAGATTTATTTAAATGGAAAGTTACTTTATATGTAAGATTCGTACAATTTTTATATTTTATATATTATTGAATATTTTATATATTTGTTTTAACTTTAATATTAATAATATTAGTAATATATCTTTATTATTATCAATTTTTTTTTTTTTTTTATATGTTATCATATAGTTAAATTTATATTTTTAATATATATATATATATTTTTTAATTTCTGTAGTTCATAATGAAAGATATAATTATTTTTGTATCATTCATTTTTATTATTGCTATTATTTTTATGTATTTACATTATTTATATGTATATTATATTTATATTGATTATATATACTATGATATGACGTATTACTACATTTAAATACATACCTTATATTTATGTTCTATGTTTTATTAATTGATACCTACATTACAAACTTAATAAAGTTAATAATACACTAATATTATTATCATACATCATATACAATTTATATATAAATATATATATTTGAAATAAAACAAACAAACCATGATAAAACAAAAATCAAATAAACAAACAAACAAATAAATTTTTTTTTTTTTTTTTTTTGAATTATAATAATAATATTTATATAAATACTAAAATGTCTTTTTTAGGAATTTGACTTCCTAAAGTAATTTATTGATGATCATCTCGTCAATTTTTTTTTTTTTTTTTAAAGTATTGATTTTTGATTTTATTTTGCGATCTTTAAAAGCTAAATTGATCCTACATTTGTACTTTTTTATTCGCAAAATTAATTAAATAATCTCGAAAAAATAAACCTTAATATGTAATCAAAAGATCTATTCTATGGAGTGATATAAGTTAATATTTATTCAAAAAATTTTCAATTTTAAAGAGTGATATGTGTACAATTAGTGGGAGTATCCTTTTTTTTTTTTTTTTTTTTTTTTTTTTTAGTTAATCATAACAAATAATAATTGATTAAAAGTTAAATACTGTAATAGATTGCTATTTAAGATTTTTAACACAAAGGATAATATCTGTTAACGGTTTACTTTCTTAGTTTACTTCCTTAGTGATATTGATAATTAAATATTTAAAAGATTTTAATTTTTATTTAACCATTTTATTTAATGAGGAATAAGTTCCTCTTTTTTAATTTTAATACCATCTTTTTATTTTTATTTAATATTATTATATTTTCTTTATTATTAATTAATTGTTAATAATAATTAATTTTTTTTATTAATTATTATATTTTCTTTATTTATTAGTTTTTAATGATTACCAATATTTCTATTCCAATAATAATAAACAAAGAATGATAAAAAAAAAAAAGAATTTTAATTAAATTATTTCGGTTTTGACATAATTAAATTATGAGTAATAATAAAAAAAAAATAAAATAAATAAAAATGTTTTTTTTTTTTTTTTTAATTTCAATGTAATTAATTAAAATAAATAAATAAATAAATAAATAAATAAATAAATAAATAAATAAATAAATAAACAAATAAATGAATAAATAAATAAATAAATAAATAAATAAATAAATGTAATAGTACTTTTTTATTAATAATTTTGTCCTCATTTTTTTTATATATTTTGATTCTATTACATATATATATAAAGTTTTAAAATTTATATATACAATGTCAAATTTTTTTTTACCATACTTTCCAATTTAGGTAATTTCTTATATCCATTTTAACTATTGGTAATACATATATATTGGATAAGTGAGGTTGAAAAATAAATATAAAAATAATTTTATTTTTTATTTTTATATTACTAAGAATTTTTTTTATATTTACTATTTATATTTATTTTTATTTAAAAAAAACAGAATAATTTAATTGGTTATAATTTTAAATGTATTCATTTTTAATTGGAGTCTAATAACTAATAATACTAAGTATAATTATTGAAATGAAATAGTATTAATTTTTATTAATAATACATAAAATAATAATAATAATAATAATAATAATAATAAAATTGGAGTTATATATAAAATTAGAATTAAAAAATAAAATAAAATAAAATAAAATAACAATCTTGTTTTTAATTAAAATTAATAAAATAGGAATAATCTTTTAAGATGAAATGAATAAGTAAAATACATAAAATGCTTTTGATAATTCTTGTTATTACATAATTCAGTTAAATACAATGACACTACATTACTATATTCATTCGTACTTTAAATTGGTTGATATGTCTGTATTGTATAACCAGAGATTATGTAATAAATAGAAATAATATAATGATAATTAGGAATTAATAATGACTAATTACGAATTAATAACCTAAATAAAGAGCTTATACATTTATGTATTTGATTTATTTTTCATTTATTTATTTTTTTTTAAAAAAAGAACAGAAAAATAAAAAATATAAATTACAATATATATTCTATATATACAATTATATTTAGTTAATAGCAAACGTTTATACAATTGTATATAAATATAAATAACAATAGATGAACTTTTTTAGTTAATAATAAAATTACAATTGACTTTGATTTATTTATAAAATTTTGGTAATTAGTATACTCAATTATCATATAATATATATAAAATATGATAAAATTCAATAATAATAATAATAAGCAATTAAATTTTAGTACAAAGAATTTTTTCTATTACGAATTTTTTTTTTTTTCATTTTAAGTGGAGATGGAAAATGTTTATATACATTTTTTAGTATATAAACGTTTATATTCTAGGTAGAAAATTTTTTCTTCTTTTTTTTAATGCATGCTTGTGTAAAGTACTTATTTAAATAAATTAAATATAGATTTAAAAGAAAATATTTTATTTTTATTTTATTTTATACCTATGTATAAAATTCATACCACTTTTATTTATTAATTATATATGAAAAAAGTCCCATTTTTGACTTTTTCCTATTTAAAAATAACATTCATTTTTTTTTTTAAATTTTTCTACTTAAATTGATGATTTTTTTCTTTTTGTTTTTAAACTGATTAATTCCTACTTTAAAATATATATTTTTTATTTTAATAAGATATGAAAAACTTCTTCCTTTAATAAATAAATAATAATAATCATTTAAAATTTTTTTAATAATAATTAATTATTTATAATTATTTATATTATTAATTAATTAATTATTTATTTATTCCTTTTTTTTTTTTTTTAAATTGATATCCAAATAATAAAAAATTAAATAAATATAAATATAAAAAACTTTTATTATTATTATTTTTTTCTATTTCTTAGCCTTTTTTTTTTTTTTTTTTTTTTTTCCATTTGGATATTGATTAAAAAAAAAAAAAAAAACTAAAATAAAACCTTAATAGAGTTTATTGTTAATATATTCAACTTATTTCATTGACTATTAATAATATATTAAAAAAAAGAAAATTATATAAATATCTTTTTTTTTTTTTAAATAGGTACTTTATATTATTAGTTACCATATATGGAAAAAAATTAAAAAAAAAGTTGGCTTTAATTTAAAAAAAAATTAACATTTCAATAGTTAATATATTATAATTGCAAATAAATCAAATAATTGCATATATTATTTAAAAATAGAATTGATAAATATATAATAAATAAAATTATAATGGAATGATTTCCAAAAGTTTGAATTTGGTACTTTTTTTTTTTTTTTTTTTTTAGAGATAGTAATATAAAATAATTTACTATTGTTTATAGTTTAATATATTAACAATATTAAACTTTAATTTATTTATTTTATAAACTAATTATTTTTTTTTTATCCATAATCTTAAATGATAAATAATAGAATTTTTAAATCTTTATATTTTAATGTAAATAATTATATAATAAATATAACAATATATTTATTTATTTACATTATATATATGACATATTTAGTTTTTGGAATTTAATTTAAATTTTATTAAATATATGTAAATAAAATTTGGAACAAATGAAAAAAAAAGTCAAATATATTACAATAATTATTTATTAAATTATTTTTAATAATGTATACGTAAATACATTATGTAATTAATGACGTAATAAAATTATTATTGGTAATACTATTTATAAGTTTTAAATAATAGAATAAAAAATTTTAAATCTAATATTAATATATATATATATATTTTTTTTTTATTTGTGTTTTTTTTTGTATTATTTTAAATAAAAATTAATATGAAAGTTTAATTAAATGATAGTAAACAAAAAAGTATGTAAAATATATATTATATATAATATATTATTTATTTATTTATATTATTCATTTCAATATTGAATATTAATTGTAGCAAGAATATATATTTTGTATTTTTTTTTTTAACACCTACTGAAAATATTTTATATATCAAAGGAAAGCATAATTATTGTTATAATTATCTTAAATAAGTTAATAATAAATGTCACCTGTATGTATTTAGGGATTTTTTCTATTTTTTTTTCTATATTTTTTTATTATTATTATAATTTTTTACGTATTTTTTTATTTATTATAATATTTTTAATGATAAGACATGGCTTATTAAATATTTTACTACTGATAAATAAGCATTTTTAAATTACATCTATTTAAAACTTTAAATTTTAATTGTAATGTATTGTAGTGAAAATGTATTAAAAATAAAATAAAGTATATAATTTATTAATAATTTTTTTTTATAAGATATAATCAAGAAAAAACAGAAAAAACAGAAAAAATAGAAACAAACAAACAATCAAATAAATAAACAGTAAGCTCTATTGATTCATAAAAGTACAATTTTTATCTAAATTTGTTTTTGAAACACTATAATGTCATAGGTGAATAGAAAAGAAAAATTATTAAAATTGATAAATTAAATAATAAATAATAAATAATTAATAATAAATAATTAATAATAATTAATAATGAATACGTAATAATTAATTTAATCAAAAAGTATCAATTGATAGTGTCTTTATCTTCTAATATAAATCAAGCTTTTATTAAGATGGCCGCTTTCGTATGGTCAGATTAAAGAGCTTTAGTAGAATATTCGTTATCATTATTTAAATTTTTACTATAGATATGACAGTGTCCTTTTATTGTTCTAGCTGACAAAAACCCTATATTAATAATAATATGTTATAAATATCATATGATATAAAATTAATAAAAAAAAGGGGGTATTAATATATTAATTTTTTGAAGGTATTTATGTTTTATTTTATTTTTATTTATATAAATTCTACTTTCACTATTTATTTCATTCTATTCTATTTTATTTTAATTAATACTTTAATCTATTATATTACTTCATTTATTTTATTCTATTCTTTTATTCAATTATTATAATATGTTAAAATGATCATTTTTCTTATAAACTAATTTTTCATACTAAAAGAAACTATTTCAATTATTTACTTAATAATATGATAACTAATTTAGTTAATCTAGATTTCTAACCAATAGACGACTTTGTGGTAGTTACACTGCAGCCATTACATTACATTGATAAATTAATACATGGAATTTGGAGAAATAAAATTTTTTCAAAAAGAAATGTATTTAGTTAATTAATAACTTATTTTTTTAAACAATATTTTTTTTGTTTATTTTGTAAATAAATAATAAATAAATAATAATAAATAATAAATAATAAATAAATAATAAATAAATTATAATAAATAAATAAATAAATAATAAATAAATTATAATAAATAAATAAATAAATAAATAAATAATAATAATAATAATAATAAATAATAAATAAATAAATAATAAATAAATAAATAATAATAAATAAATTATAATAAATAATAAATAAATAAATAATAATAAATAAATTATAATAAATAATAAATAAATAAATAATAAATAAATAAATAATAATAAATAAAAATAATAAATAATAAATAATAAATAATAAATAATAAATAATAAATAATAAATAATAAATAATAAATAATAAAATAATAAATAATAAATAATAAATAATAAATAATAAATAATAAAATAATAAATAATAAATAATAAATAATAAATAATAAATAATAATAATAAATAATAATAATAGATAATAAATAATAAATAATAAATAATAAATAATAAATAATAAATAATAAATAATAAATAATAAATAATAAATAATAAATAATAAATAATAAATAATAAATAATAAATAATAATAAATAATAAATAATAATAATAAATAATAATAATAGATAATAAATAATAAATAATAAATAATAAATAATAAATAATAAATAATAAATAATAAATAATAAATAATAAATAATAAATAATAAATAATAAATAATAAATAATAATAAATAATAAATAATAATAATAAATAATAAATAAATTTTGATAAATAATAAATCATAAATAAATAAATAATTAATACATAAAATTTTTTTATTTTTTTTATACATAATAATAAATAATAAATAATTATTTTAATAATAAATAATAATAAATAATAAATAATAATAATAATAATAAATAATAAATAATAATAAATAATAAATAATAAATAATAAATAATAAATAAATAAATAATAAATAATTATACATAATAAAAATAAGTAAATAATAAATCATAAATCATAAATCATAAATCATAAATAAATAATAATAAATAATATATAATGAATAATAAATAATAAATTATAAATAAATAGATAAATAAAAATTTTATAATCATCACTTTTCCTTGTAACAATAAACCTATCCAGGTTAAAAAAGAAAATTTTTATTAAAAAGTAATCCTTTTAGAATAAATATTCAAATTAATGTTCTTTTTTCTATTACTAAATTGGATTGAAGTTTTATTTAATTTAATAAATAATTAATGAACAGTATATTCTTCGAAAATGAGGCTTGATGAAATTATATCTAATTAATGATTCGTATTTTTTAAATACGTAAATACGAATTCCTTACTTTTCTTACTTTTGATATTCAAAAATGTATAAATGTATTTCATATTTGTTTTTTTTTTTAAACATTATCAACTTTTTTTTTTTTAATAAATGTAAAAAAAAATTATATTAATATTAATATATTAATTTTTATTTAATATATTTAATATAATATTAATTAATTACAAAATAAAATAATATTAATATTATTAATTAATTAATTAATATATTTCAATTATTATTTTAATTTATTAATATATTATATTATATAGTTTATTCCAAAGTCAATTTTAATATAACTTTAAAAATATATTATTTAATTCAATAATTGAAATATTAATATAACTATTTAGTATTTATATTATTTGTATTATAGCCTCTTATCTATAAAAAAATAAATAATAATAAATAAATTATATAATAATTTATCAAAAACATACAAAAACAAAATATTAAAATTAATAATATATTTCAATTAGATTGAAATAAAAATAAAAAATAATAAAATATAAAAAATAATATATTACAATGTATTTCAAATTTATATAAAAATAAATAAGTATATATATAATTAAATAGAAATTTATAAAGAGTTATTTTAAATATAATATATAATACTATATAATAAAATTAAATAAAATCATTTTAATTATTTTTTTGTTAATAATTTTAAATTTTAATTTCATTAATTTTTTTTTTTTTAATTAAAAAAATATAATAAATAGAATAATAAATATAACTAATTAAATACATTATATAATATTAATATTAATAAATAAAATAAAATAAAGTAATAAAGTAATAAATAAAATAAAATAAAGTAATAAATAAAAAAAAAGATTAAAATTAAAATTAAAATAATAATTAAAATTAATTAGTTTAAAATAAAAAAAAAAAAAATTAAATGTAAATCACAATATATAGTGAAAATAGTGGTGTTATTGTTGCAATGGTTGTATTAAAATTCAATTTATGCCAAAAATAAAGATACTATTAGCTTTTAAATAAACTAAAGTAAAAAACAAAAAAAAAATATTTATTATTTTTCTTTATCACTTAATTAATCATGATAAATAATGAAAATGAAATGCTTTTATGTAAAAGTTTTCATCCTCATGGTCATCATCACATTAATTACATTAGAATAAATTATAGATCTTTTTTTTTTTTTAATTTTTATTAAAAAATTATAGTAGGTAATATATAAAAATTCTGATGGGAATAAATTATTTATTTTAAAATTAAAAAAAAAATAAAATTAGCCATTTATTATTAAAAGGTATGGTGAAATAAAAATGTAAAATAAAAAATATAAAAAAATTAAAGTGATTAATATGATTAATTTATTATTATTATCATTATTATAAGATTTATTTCGATCTTTTTATTCAATTCAGGTAGTAGCCGCTTTTTATATATATATATATATATTTAAAAAGAAAAATACAATATAATAAAGTAATTTTTAGGTTTAAATTTAAATAAAAGTTAAATAACTTTTTCATTCGTTCAAACAGCAATAAAGTTTCGATAATAAAATAAAAACAACTTCACCACTTATTATCCAGGTATTGAGTAAAAAAAATTATGCATTGTGAAATTTAAAGTTTTTTT
>JACVTC010000027.1:795000-830000 GCA_016946835.1 Neocallimastix lanati (nom. inval.)
TACTGAATTTATTATTTTTTTTTATAGAAAACAAAATAATAAAATATAATAAAATATAATAAAGAAAAAACAGACGTAATTATAATAAAAAAAATGAAGATATGCAGTATTCCATACCAAATAATTATTTGTTTATTTTAAATATAATTTATAGTTATATGCATCGAAATGTTTTTTATTTTTTATTTTTTTATTTTTTTAATTTTATTATTATTTTGAAATAAAATTTATAAAATGAATTAACTATGGATAGTTATTAAAGGATTAAATCATCTAATATAAAAGTATTATTATTAAATCACACTCAGTAAGTTCAATGAAAGTTTAGAATTCATTAAAAACAAAACTAGATAAATAAATAAAAAAACAAGTAAATATTATTAATAATGATTAAAATAGTATTAATTAAAAAAAAAAAAGATAATAATAATTAAAATAGTACTTATTAAAATATAATGGATAATGATTTTATATTATAAAATAATTCTTAAAACTAAATTAATAATCATGGATTATTGTTAATTATAAATAAAAGCTTTTTTTTTTTAATTTTTTTTTTTTTTTTTTTTTTTTTTTTTTTTTTTACCAAGGCTAATTAATTTATATTTAAAAAGAATGATTAATTAAACACCTTATAATTAATTAAAAATATTAATTTTAATAATCATAAATAAGAAAAGTATTTTAAAATAAAAAAATTAAAAGATTCAATGTAATTCTTAAAGTAATAATAAAATAATTCCTTATATAAATGAAATATAATTAGGACTATCTTTTACTTTTTTTTTTTTTAATTTATATCAAATAAAATCCATGATAATTAAAAATTAAAAAAATATAATAAAATAATAAAGACCATAATAAATTATTCAATAACTATATTCATCTGAAGCTATTATGTAATTGTTTATAATAAAGTTGAATTTTTTAAAAGCTTTTTAAAACTAGCTTTTATTATATAATATAATAAAAAGCTTATTTCAAAAAAAATTTAATAATATTAAATCATGTTTTTTTTTTTTTATTAATTTTTTAATTTTTTTTTTTTTTTTTTAAATTTTTTTTTTTTTTATATATTTAATGTTTAATATTTAATAGGAATTTATACCATTCAATAAAAATAAAATAGAATATTATAATAAATAATAAAAATTATAAAATAATAAATAATAAATAATAAAAAAATTCTACTATAATTTTAATTAATTATTTAGATTAATTTTGTAATATGCCTAAAAGTAGAAATTAATTTAATACTAATTTTATAATTAATTTATAATTTTTTTTTTTTTATAATTTTTATATTATTTATTATTTATTATTATTAATTTGATGTTTACTATAAATCATTACATTTTATTCTAATTTTTTTTTTTTTTTATATTACATATTTATCATTACACATAAATATTGAACCAAAAGATATTCATTGTAACTTATAGGAAATCAAATTTTAGCACTTTATTTCTTTTGGCATTTAAAGTTAAAAATATCAAAAAAAAATTATTATCTTTTATAATAAATAATTTTTTTTCTACTTTAAGTTAGTAATTATTATAACTCTAATAATTCTAATTATTCTAATTATAAAATAATCAACTTTATAATAATTATCATATTAAATATTATAAATCATTATTATTATTATTATCATCATCATCATCATCATCATAATAGTTTTCAAATTATAATTTCAAATCTTATTTTTTTTTTATTATTATTAATTTTTTTATTATAATTTTCTTATTTTACAGAAAAAGTTTTTTATTCAATTATTTATTCATAAATACATTCGTTTACGTTATACATACTTAAAATTATTGGCTATTGTATATGCATATATTACTATTATAAAAATTAGGGTAATAAAAAAAAAATACAAAAAAATATTGATTTTATATATAAAGTTTAAATAATTATATTTATGTTATTTATTTGTAAAATACTACAAATATAAATATAATATATATTTTAATATTTTACTTTTATATTTTTAATAAAAATATACATTGTTAATATTATGTACAGTAATATATTAAGGTAGTACATAAATAAATATAATATATTAATATATGTAAAAAAAATAAATATATTAATATTGATAGAATTTACTATAATATCTTTTTTTTTGTATTAATATCTATTATATACTACATTCGAATATATTATAAATTTAAATTCAACGATTTTAATAATTATTTTATAATTAAATCTAATATATATTATTATAAACATAATAATAATCCTATATATTAACTTTATTTATATGAATTTTGCTATTATTATAATAATTAATGTATTTGATTATTAGAATATATATTATAATAAATATATAATAATTCAATTCGTAATATATATAATTTTGGATTATCCATATATTGGTGGCGTCAATTTACAATTTAAAAAATACTATAATAGAATAAATAATCAATTTAAAACTTAATAAATAATAATATACGGCAAATAATTAAGAATATAATACAATATATTATTGTACTACCTTCTTAATTATATGTAATTCTATTATTAAATAAATATTAATTTCTTTATATTAAAAATAATAACAAAAAAAAAAAAAAAAAAAAAAAAAAGAATAATGTATTAGTATATATATAAATTTTAATTATTAATAAATATTAATAAGTTTTAAACCACTTTAAAATTTTATTTATAATAAATTAAATATAATATATTAATAAAAAAAAATATTTAAAATATATTATTTATATTAATTTTGTTTTAAGAAAAATAAAGGAATATAATTATTTTTTTTTAAAAAAAATATTTCTATATAAAAGGAAACAAATAAGTCCTACTTTTTTTTTCTCTTTTTATTTAACAGTAATATTTAATTTTAAAGTTCTTTATTTATTTTTTCTAAATTATAAATATTTAATAATAAATTTTTAATTCATTAATTAAAATTTATATTTAATATATATATTTTTTAGTAAACAAAAAAAAAAATATATCCAAAAAAAAAAGGAAAAAATTTTAAAGAATTTAAATATATTTATTAATATAAAAGTTCAAATATCGATAATATAATAGACAATTCTTATAACATTGATATAATTATTTTTTAGAAATATTTATTTATTAATTTATTAATATTAAAGAAAATGAAGTTCATAAATTTAGTAAATTTATCTTTATTAGCTTTAAGTTCAGTTAAAGCTAGTATGTACCATGCCAGCAGAATTACATACTATGGTGGTTCTTCTGATGGTGATTCTGAAAAGAACCCATTTTGTGAAGATTACAGTGATAGAGTTCCACATGATGTAGGTGATATTGATTATTATGTTGCTCTTAGTTCAGAAGTTCTTAGTAAGAGTAATGCCAGAGAATTCTGTGGTAAGAAAATTAGATTAAGTAACGCCGAAAATGGTAGAAGTCTTACTGCTTTAGTTGTTGATAAGTGTGGTTCATGTGATTATGGTGATGTTGATCTTAGTCGTAAAGCTTTCAAGTATATTAGTAATGATCAAATGAGTAAAGGTGTTTTAAAGCAAGTTAGTTGGTGTATTGAAGGTGGACCAAGTAAGTTTGCTTGTTCTTCTTCTGACTCTTCTTCTTCTTCTAATAAGAAGACTACTAAGAAGACTACTAAGAAGACTACTAAGACAACTAAAACTACCAAGAAGTCTTCTACTAGAACTACCAAGAAGTCTTCCACTAAGACTAAGACTACTAAGACTAAGACCACTAAGACTAAAACTACTAAGACTACTAAGAAGTCTACCTACACCACTTCCTCATCAAGCTCTAGAAGTGCTGGTGGTGTTTACATTGAATTAGAAAAGGGAACTCGTTATGGTGATGTTAGTAAAGCCACTTCCATTAAGTATTACTCTGGAAGTGCTTATGTTTACATTGATGATGCTGAAAGTTCCTCTGGAAGTAGATCTCGTGTTGCTGCTAAGGTTAACTTAAGTAAGAGTGGTAAATATGATATTGTTGTAAAATACAATAACAGTTCATCTAAATGTCGTGAAAACAGAATTATTATTAATGATAGTAACGTTTACAGAATTAACTTTGGAAAGACTGGTAGTGATTGGAAGAAGTTAACTATTAAGGGTGTTCCATTCAAGTCTGGACAAAATATTATTGAAGTTAGAGCTACTGATGGTAAAATGAGTTTTGACTACATCTACATTTTATAAGATTTAGAATAAATTTATCTTTTTCTTTCATTTTCTTTTTCTCTTTTAATTAGTATTTAAAAACTTAAAAGTTTTTAAATTTATTTTTTGAAAAAATAAGAAATTGAGAGATAAAAAATTTTAATAATAAGGGGAATAAAGTAAAATTGTTGCATTATTTTATTTTATACGCCATATAAATAATAATTAATGATAAATTATAAAGTTTTATTTATTAATTTATTTTAAAAAATTTTATTTTAATAATTGAAACAAGTTAGTTTACCTATTTATTTTTTACTTTTTGTAATTTATGAAACTATTTTTTTTTATAAAAATTTTAGAGTAATTTTTTTTTTAATATTTATATATATAGTTAATATGTTTTAAATATATATAATTTAATATATATATTGAAAAATTAAAATTTATTATTATTTTTTTTTATGTAATATTATTTATTTATTTTAATTTGTTTTGTTTAATAAAATAATAAATTATTAAGATGAATAAATGTATTTTTTTAAAAAAATAAATTATAATTAAAATAAGAAAGAAAACATAAAAAAAAATAATAGTTATTCTCATTATTTTTTTGCAGTGATTTATGCAATGCGAAAGATAAGGGAAATACATATTATAAATAATATATAATTTTAAATAGATAGTTTTTTTTTTATTTTATTAAATGAAAAAAAAAAAAGAAGTTTTTAATGCTATTAATCTTTTTTTCATTATTTTTTTTATATTTAAACAAAAATTTGTATTAATATAAAATAAAAAATTAAAGAAATAAAGAAGAAAGCTTAAAAATATAAAAAAAAAAAAAAAAAAAAGAAGACCTAAAATAATAAAATTAAAAATTACTTAGAAAATTAATATATTTTTTTTTTTGTTGGGGTTTTATTTTTTATTACTTATTTGGAAATTATATGTAATATATATTATAAAATAATTGTTTAAATATTTATTAATTGTATTATTATTGTAATATAATCAGTATAATGAATTATATGAATTATTAAAATGTAATATAGAAGATGTTGTTTAATTTAAATAAATATTTAAATAATATTAATAAGTAAATATTATATATATATAATTACAAACTATATGAATTGTGATTTGTCAAGAGCGTCGACGTCGTAACGATAAGGCAAAGAAGAAATTCTGATACAGATTCGAATGATAATTTTCATCCACATGGAGTTATCTTCGATGAATGGGAGCCCTAGTAGCTCAATAAATGATGAATCCGGGGAGAGTTTAGTGGACACCACACTATCTATTTTAAGGATGTTACTTCTAAATTTTATTTCTTTTTTATTTGATAGGAAGGGTAAAATTCCCGCATAGTACAACTTGCCGAGATACATAGTATTTTCGAGCTTTTTTATTTTTTATTTTTTATTTTTTTATTTTTTATTTTTAATTTCTAATGTACTCTTCACCTACATGTATTTTTTAAAATAAAATTTAATAAAGTTTTTGGAAGTGTATTCTCTTCCCTGTCTAAAAAAAAAAAAAAAAAAAAAAAAAAATCGATGAATGGGAAGAGTTAGAGGCCTTTTCGTCCTCGAATCTCATAACATAGTTTTTTAATATTAATATAAAAAATAATTTCATGTATTTAAATTTCATGTATTTTTTAAAAAAATATTATTAAATAAAGTTTATTCCTAGTCTAAAAAAAAAAAAAAAAAAAAAAAAAAAAAAAAAAAAAAAAAAAAAAAAAAAATATGAATTGTGATAATAATAAAATGATTATTATATATTTAATATAAACATTAAATATTTAAAATAAAAATATAATAAATATATTATATAAATTAATAAAATAAAATAAAATAAAATAATAATATTAAATACTTCAAAATGTTAATTATTTTAATATTATTATATATACAAACAAATTTTTGTTATAATGTAACTATAAATTCTAGTAATATACCTAAAGAATGTTTGTTAAATTATGAAAATACTAATTTTGTATCTAAATCTGAAATATTAAGTAATGATGAATACAAAGCAAGACAATATTATTGTAATAAAGATAGTGATATTTGTGTTTATACAGGAAAAGAAGATATTGCATCTTATATTAAATTTAAAGATAAGAATGGTAATTTAAAAAATTATATTGCTGCAACATGTCCTTATACATATAATATAACTCGTTGTTATGGTGATGAATATAAGTTAATTAATAGCGATGATTATGTATATTGTTCTTATAAATGTACTAAAGATTCTGATTGTTTATACAATAAATGTATCAATAATGTTTGTGTATACAATGAAAAATCATCAATAATTCATTGTGAAGAAATTTATACTCGTGTATATAAATATTTTGATCATACATATGTACACTGCGGTAAACCAAATCATGAATTTTGTTCATCAAATGAAGAATGTTCTAGTGAAAAATGTAAACCACGATATACAATTTGTGCAACAGAACAATGCTCTAGTGAAAAATACAATTCATATTGTGCTTTGAATTATTTTGATCCTTACGGATATAAAGGTAACACTTTTGCAAAATTTATTGCTAAATGTTTTATATTTGCACCTATATTAATATTTATACTTATATGTGTTTATTGTTGTTGTTCTATTCGTCACAATAAAAAACATTAAAATTGTAATCAATTATAGTTATATTACTAGATTTTATATAATATTAAAGATATTAAATAAAAATAGTATTTAAATATTTCTATTAATAGTATAAAATATTGCTAATATTTAATAATTTATGAAATTATATAACATTAAAAAACAACAATTTAAAATATGATTGTCATATTTTTTTAAAACAATAGATAAAAATATTTTTAAATCAATACTTAATATTATATGTAATATTTATAAAATGATTTTTTTAATAATATTTATATAAAAAAATAAAATATTATAGTATTCAAAATGAAATTGTCAATTATTACGATAATAGCTATATTAATTAACGGTATTTACTGTGCAAAGAGTAAAGGTACACCTATGACAGGTGAATATCTTGAATTAGATAATACTTTAAGTAAAATGTATATGTTTTCTAATGATGAATGTACAAAAATATATTTATGCAAAACATATAAAAATAATGGAATTTTGTTTATATCTTCTCATGCATTATCAGATTGTTATTTAAGAAATGAATTAATAAACAAGGAATTTAATTCAGGATTATTAAATAATCCTGATGATTGTGGTGTTAAAGGATATGCTGATATTGATATTTCAGAATGTTATCTTACAAATGATAAAAATGAAGTTACTTACAAAGGCAAAGGTATATATCATAGGGCACGTTATTATGATACCGATCTTAGTAATAATCGTGTTTTGACTGAATTTGGATGGTGTAAGTTTAGCAATAAAATTGATAGTGACACTAATTGGATATCTAGAATTATTAATGAAACTCTAGCAATTAATCAAATAACTATTCCAGGTACTCACGATAGTGGAACATATGGTATATATAATAGAATAGAAGCACGTTGGGCACAAACACAAAATTTAGATATATATGAACAGTTATTAAATGGAATTAGATATTTAGATATAAGACTTGAAACAAATGATGATAAAGAAGTATATATTAGTCATGGATATATGGATTCTATTAATAAAAAAACTGGAGAAAAATATTATTTAAGTGATATTTTTGATGAATGTGTTATGTTTTTAAAGAACAATGACAAAGAATTTATAATATTAACTTTAGCTGATGAAAATTTTGATGATGAATTTACTTGGGATACTGAACCTATTAATGTTCCACAATATGTTGCTAACATAAGTGTTTTAAATAAAAATACAAAAATAATAGACAAAAAAACTAACACAGATTTTTATCTTGATGATACAAAACCATATAGTGATTATTTTTATGTAAAGAAACATGTAATTTTAAATGATGGAACTATTAAAGGAGAAGATGACACATATATTTCTGAAACTACATTTCCATCTATTGAAGCTGTTCGAGGTAAAATAGTTATATATACTAAAAAGAAATGGTTTTATGATTATGGAGAAAATCAATATCCTTATGGTACACTTATTCGTTTTCCTATGATGGATAAATGTAATAATTATCCTATAGATTACTCTTATGATTATTCTTATAGTAATAATCCAGTTCATAGAGCTGATCAATATTGCTATCCAACAATGAATACAGATTATAATATCCTTTTTCAAGATAATACTGAATTAGATGCTGATGATAAAATAGAAATTATAAAAGATACTTTATCTAACAATGTTAGTATTAAATATGATAATGAATATAATCCTAGTTTATATAAAGAATATTCCAAAGATGATATAATGACTAAAAAATTTTACAATGGAAATGATCCAAATACACTTATTATTAATTCAATGAATATAAAAGGAGTAATTCACTCTATAGAAAGTAATGCTGATAAAATTAATGATGCAATAAGAAAGTATCTTGACACTCCAACATTATATAATACTTGGATGCTTATGGATTTTCCATCTAGCGATATAATTCGTAAAATTTTTAAAGAAAATATCAACTATACAGGTGTCAAAAGAGATATTGAAAATAATGTCATTCAAATAGATGATTCCACATTTTATAATGACCTTGATTATTTTATAGTAAATGATAATTCAGGTTGTATTCAACGTAAAGTTAATAACCAGGGAAACCAAAAAGATTCCATAAAAACTAATTATAAATGTGTTAATAACAAAAAGAATAAATGGCGTATAGAAGAAAATAGTAATTACTATCGTATCAGATCATCATATGATGCTAAATGTTTAAATTATTCTAATGATGGTTTATTTGTAGATAATTGTAATGGTAATAACTTTGAACAAATTATTATTAAAGATAACAAAATATGTTCAATAAATAACAAATGTTTAGATGGTAAATACACTATTAAACCCACAATTATAGAATCTCCAAAATATGAACATTTAACTTGTTCATCAAGATATATTAGAGCTGGATATAACTGTTGTGATAATCAAAATGCCAGAGTTGAAAAAGTTGATGACATTGGTAATTGGGCTAAAGAAAATGGAGAATGGTGTGGTATTGGATATGAAAGATGCTCATTTGAAAGAGATATGAAAATCAATTCTATTAAAGCTGAGTTTTATGACAAAAACAAATTCGAAGAAACATCAAAATTTATTAAACTTTGTTATGAATATCCTGATCTTTCATATGGTTTCTATTGGCTATTGAGAGCACGAAGCGGATATAGATTAGATGCTAGAATTGCTAAAGCTGCAAAAATAGTGGACCAAATGTGTCCTAATTTTTGTCCCTGTTGTAAAAGTAATAAACAATGGATAAGTCATTGGTTAATTGATTGTCCCTTTTTCAATCATACTCGTAGTAAAGTTAATGATAAAATTTTATTTTTATATAATGCTTTTTACCGTGGCAACCTAACAAATGATATTGTTAATAGTAATAATGATAATAGTAATAGTAATAATAGTAATAGTTATAATAGTAATAATAATATTAGTAATAGTATTTTTGGTAATGTTAGTAATAGTATTGAAAATAATGTGTATATTGATTCTAGTGTGTGTGAAAAAGTGTTTAATTTCCTTCTTGGAGGTCGAAGTATTAATAACAGTACAAGGGAATGGAAGGATCTATTTAAGTGCCAGATGAAATCAGGTGCTTATTCTGATACTCCGTTCTTAGTGGTTACTGCGGCACTTCTCCAATCGATTATACCTATTGCTATTGGCCAGTAATGGTCTTTGTTCAATAGGTTCAAATCGAATCGTACTACTACTACCAAGAGCGTCAATGCTGAAGAAACAGTAAGACAGGCCAGCAGGGCTAGCGCAACCAATGAAGATCATAATTTTGTATCTTAAAATTATGATTAACATTGCGAAGTCAAAGTTAATTATTATACTTCAGTATAATAATGCCCTTGTGAAGTCTTACAAATATTAATTAAATGAAACTAGAATATATTATACCATTATTTTATTTTTATTTTGTGTTTTATTTTTTGTTTATTTTTTTATCTTTTTTTTTATTATTTTATTACATGTATTTTATCAAATATTTAATTAATAAAGATGAAACAAGTTTGCTGCCGTTAAAAAAAAAAAAAAAAAAAAAAAAAAAAAAAAAAAAAAAAATGTATTTTTATTCTTTATTTTATATTTTTTTATATTTATTCTTTTGGATTTCTCGAATTAGGTGTGGTTTTAAATTTGAACTGTCATATTATTTTTGAGCTTTTTTATTTTTTTAAAGCATTTTTTAATTCTGAGAGTAGTACTTCTTCTCAGGATGACTCTAATCAAGAGGTTACTTATTCCGATTGTGCAAAGTGTCTGTTATTACTTTTTAATAAAATTTGGGATGGTGACTTTCCTAATGAAAGGAACTCTGCTTCTATTGTTTCTATTCCTAAAAAAGGGGATCTTTCAGATTGTAATAATTATCTTGCCCCAATGATGTGGACTGTTTTTCCAGGTCCATGGAGGGTTGATGGAAAAGGAATAACCTATATCAGGTGTACTAATTACAGCTTTCTGTGATTCTGATGATAATCGATGGTTATCCTTTCTAAAGTGGCTTCTAGTACTAAGAGTGAAAACTGGAATACTGGAAGACTGTAGAAAGTGAACCTGATGTTTTATAATGTCTTAAACTGGATATGTAGTAACATTGGAGTTGTATAATTAATAATATCATGTAGTTTCTACATATTATCATTGTAATGAATCTATTGTATTTTTTACTTTAGCATTAATTTGTATATGTTTTTTTCTATAGTATTATTTATACTCTCATGTAGCTATTGTAAAATGGAAATGTAGGAGATTGATTCACTCCAAAGCTTGTGTTTGAGACATTATTTAACGGATGGGAATCTTTTTATTGTTTTTTCACAACTATTATTTCATTAACATTTAAATTTTATATTATATATGATTATTTTACAGAAATTTTTACATAAAACAGGAATTTATAATTGAAAATCATTAATTAAAAACTAGTCAACACAAAAAGAAAGAATAACAAACAAGTTTTAGCAAACAATATACACGAAAGAGAAGACAACAGCAATAAATTTTTATTTTTTTTTAATTTTTTAATTTTTTACTAATTTTATTTTTTTATTTTTATATTACACTTACCTTTTATTAATATAGATAAGTTTTTTATTTTATTATGTCAACTATACGAAGAGGTCTGCGACTTTATGATCCTGACCATGATAAATTTGTTTTAAATTTCATTCATGATCTTGAATCTTGGACTGAAAGTAGACTATGGGAATTTTTAAGCAAAAAGATATCAAATTGTAATGAAGTTGTTCATGGAATCGTTAAAAAACACTATATTAATATGGAAAACTACTTCATCATAAGAGTTAACTATACTAATTATACGGATTATTTGAAGGTTATTTATTTGATTACTAAGCACTTACCTGTTAAAAGAATAAAATGGAAGATTACTTCAAGGATACGCACATTTAGCAATGTTAATCATAATAGAACCAGGTATTATTCTGAACCCTCAATCCCCATCTCTGAAAGCCTCCTGTATGCTAACCCTTTCTCGAATACTAAATATTTCAACCTCTGTATTAGCTGGAACATAAATGGTTGGAATTCTGAAAAACGTGACGGACTTACCAATTTTAATTCAATCTTTAATCCTATTTGTATTTGTCTTCAAGAAGTCGGTAATAGTTCATTCCTTAACTCCTTTTCTAACTCATATCCATTCCTTAATCATTATAGAACAGTACTGAGACGTGCGGACAAAAAAATCCCTGGTATGAGGGGCCTTTATATAGGTGTGCACTCCTCCTGCCAATTCACTAATGATGATTTTGAATATAGATATATACTCTCAGTTAATATATTCTCTTTTTGGGGTGTCAGATGTTCTTTAGGGAACATTTACATCCCTAGCAAAAAACACAAAGACTCTAGAGAAAAAGCGGAAACTGATTTTGCTAATTGGCTCAAGAACCATCAGAATAACCCTTCGGCTATTGTTGGTGATTTCAACATGACTAAGCAACAACTCAAAGATCTTATTCTTAGAATTTCCCCTCAATGGTTTGTTATGGATATGGTTGGTCATCAATTTACTTGGTCTAATGGTGGAAAGAATTCTTGTATTGATTTTATAGTAGTGAACGATAAATTAAGAAATTATCTGAATATTGCTTCTGTATGCTACTCTTTTAATGACATCTCTGACCATTTACCACTTATTCTTTCTTGTAAAAAAATATCTCCTGATGGTTTTGTTACTCCGCCTCGGGATAAACAAATTAAGTGGTCTAATCGAATTTGTAGGGATAAACGTGAAGCAATCTTCTCTCATAATAAATTCACATGTTTACTGGATGAATTTGAACATAATGATAATCTAGACTCTAATACAATGGTTAAAAAACTTCTTGACACAGCAAATAAAATAGGCGATGACATTCAAGCAAGAGTTCCTACAAATTTACAGGGTTCAGCGTTCCATTGTCCTGCTTATATTAAGAAATTATCACATGAAAAACATTTATTTTATAAAAGGATTAAAAATTTTAAACTTCGTAATGATTTGTCAAATCTTCAAGAATTTTGTGATCTCTCAAAAGAATATAGAGTTCTTTCTGATTATATCATTAGTATTAAAAGAAATATTAGGAATATTAGATTTAAAAATTTGATTCATTCCATCGGCGAATGTTTCTTAAAAAATGATGCCCAGCGTGGTTGGTCTGGACTTAAGAAAATTTCTAAACCTTCTTACTCTCCTTCCCAATCACCTGTATACATTAAAGATAAAGAAGGTAATGTTCTAGTATCCCAAGAAGATCAACTCAATCGTTTTGCAGAACACTATGAAGAACTTGCTTCTGATATAACTGGTCACAGTCTTAATGAAAATTATTGGAAAAGAATACTTAATAATTCTTTTACTCCTCAGGAATCATGGGATATTAATCAACCTATTTCCATGTCAGAAATTCATTCAACTGTTCTTTCAATGAAAAATAACAAAGCACCTGGTCCTGATGGTATACCTACAGAATTTTTTAAAGCATTTTTTAATTCTGAGAGTAGAAATTCTTCTCAGGATGACTCTAATCAAGAGGTTACTTATTCCGATTGTGCAAAGTGTCTGTTATTACTTTTTAATAAAATTTGGGATGGTGACTTTCCTAATGAATGGAACTTTGCTTCTATTGTTTCTATTCCTAAAAAAGGGGATCTTTCAGATTGTAATAATTATCGTGGTATTTCACTCATCAATGTAGGTTTAAAAATTCTATCAAAAATTGTCACTAAAAGAATATCGGACTATCTAATGGAATAATTAGACCAGAACAGTTTGGTTTTAGAAATAAAGAAGAATGTATTAGTTTATTTGTATCCATTCGTGAAATTTGTCAAAGAAGAAAATTTAAGGATAAATTTACCTTTCTTGCCTTTCTTGACCTTAAAAAAGCTTATGATTCAGTTCAAATTTACAATATACTTACTAAACTAAATAATCTTGGTATTCGTGGTAAATGCCTTCAATTCATTACTAATCTATACCTTACCTCGAAAGCTCGTGCAAACTTTAATGGTAAACTTTCAAAAGAATTTCCAATACACCGTGGTGTTCGCCAAGGGTGTCCTCTCTCTCCTATTTTATTCAATATATATATCAATGATATTTTTGATAAGTGTAAAAGTTATGGTGTGATTACTGAAAAGAAAAAGTGTTGTGGTGGATTATTTGCTGATGATATTGTATTATTAGCTCCTACAAAATCTTCACTTAAAAACCTTTTGAATATCGCTCATGATTGGGGTATTAAAAATGAAATGACCTTTGGAATCAATAAATGCGCTACACTAGTTGTTAAACCAAAGAATTTTATACCTTCAAGACATTATGAAAATCCTACATTTAGACTTGGTATGAATTATATACCAAGCACTAATCAATAAACATATCTTGGTATACCTTTTAATGAATCGTTGGATTTAAAACCTATTATTGCTAAGATGAATAGTAAAATTAATTATACAGTTAACTCTTTCTTTAGATTTTTAACCAATAGGAATGTTCCTTTCTACTTTAAAACTCATATACTAGTTTCTTTTGTCCTTAGTTCAGTTCTTTATTATGCTCCCTTACTTGGTTCAAATAAAAAGAATACTGAAAAAGCTCAAACTGCTTTTAATCGAGGTTTGTATTGGAGTTTCGGGTTTAAAAATAAAACCTCCAATACTTCAATTTACAATATGTCTAAGGAACTTTCTATACCTCCTATAGCTAGTTTTTGTGCTAAGGCGATGATTCGATGCTTTAAAAAGTGGAAAGATTCTTCTTGTATTATTTCTCATTTAGTCAAAAATATACCTACACTTTCTCACTATTCATGGACGAAAAAAGCACGGAGTTTAGCAGTACACAAGCACAATAATAAACTTCCTGGAGAAATAAGGAAGTTTTACTGGGAAAATATTCATTATTCAAGCACTCCTGCGATCAGATCTACAAAATACAAGAAATTTAAATTTGGTTTTAAAAAATTTATTCAACGTCTATCACTTAAATATTCACAATTTTCTCTTGGATTTTTTTGGATTGGACGAATTAAATGTGGATTCAAATTTGATGTAAAAACGTATGTTAAAAGTAATCTAGTATCAGAAAATTGCCCAACATACTGCCCTTGTTGTGGTGAGAGTAACAGCATACCTAGTTTTACACACTGGATACTTTTATGTCCTAAATTTGAAGAATTTAGGCAACATTTCATTCCCTTTGTTGATGAAATTTTTATTAATTTTTCTCTAATTGTTCATGAGAAATCATTGAACATTCCTGATGATAAAGAGGAAGATTTTGATGATAATATCAATTTTTACGTGCTGTGTCTCCTTCTTGGCGGAAATGCAGTATTTGAAATCTTAAAGATCGGCTCGGGGGAAAGAAGGCGATTTATTAATAATATTTTTCAATCACCTTCGAACGAGTCTTCTTTCCCGATTTCATATTTTGTGGGGCTTGCGGAATTCCTTACTAACGTTATGCCTATTGTGATTGGTGATTTTTACACCATGATCGATTTGTATAGTGTTAGACCTACCGTTGTCAAGAGCGTCGACGTCGTAACGATAAGGCAAAGAAGAAATTCTGATACAGATTCGAATGATAATTTTCATCCACATGGAGTTATCTTCGATGAATGGGAAGAGTTAGAGGCCTTTTCGTCCTCGAATCTCATAACGTAGTTTTTTAATATTAATATAAAAAAAAAAAATTTCATGTATTTAAACTTCATGTATTTTTTTAAAAAAAAAAATATTATTAAATAAAGTTTATTCCTAGTCTAAAAAAAAAAAAAAAAAAAAAAAAAAAAAAAATCTAGTTATATTCATCTTGGTATTCCTTTTTCTGATGATCTCTTACTAGAACACATTATATCTCACATGCATTTTAAAGTTAGAAAATCCCTTCTTTCATTTACACATTTCTTCTCAAATAAACTTATCCTTATTGCATACAAGAAAAAAGTTCTTCAATCCTTTGTTATTAGTAAAGTAATTTATTATTCTCCTTTACTTGGTTCAAACAAATCTAGAACGGCCAGAATTCAAACATTAATTAATACTGGTCTATTTTGGTGTATCGGCTCATTCTCTAAAAATGGTAAAACAAGTTCAGAAGACAATGACTATATTAGACATAATTCTACTATGAGTACTTATGCTTTATCTCGAGATCTAAGCATTCCTCCTATTGCTGGTGTCTGCGCAGCCTTACAAATTAAGTCTTTTGCAAAATGGAGTAAATCAAACTGTATTATAAAGGATCTTATTAAATCTATTCCCAAAATGCATCATTATTCCTGGACTAAAGAATCAAGAACACTGTATAAAAAATCAAAAAATATAAATGTGAAAAATATGACGATATTTTTGAACGCTACTGGAAATCAGTTGCCAAATTTCAAGGTATTAAAGGTCAAAATTACGATTATAATAAGTTCTCAAACAATAAAGCTATAATTATGCTTAGCTTAAAATATCCCCAATTCAACTTAGGGTTTTCGTGGATTATACGTTTACGCTGTGGTTATAAATACAATACTACTATTGCTATTAGAATGGGTAGAGTTTCAGAAGATTGCCCCAAGTCTTGCCCCTGTTGTGGCGAAGATAAACAATCTTTTGAACATTGGATTTTTAAATGCGATGCTCTTGCGTCTTTTAGATGGAATTCTTTAAATTTCATCGATGATCTCTATGTTTTATTCCTTAGGAAGATTAGAGCGTTCAATCCTCTTTCTTCCTATGACTCTATTTCAAATTTTGAAGATTATATCAATCATTATATATACTTGTTCCTTCTTGGTGGGACTTTAGTTTTAAATGAGCTACATTTCGATAGTGGGGAACAGAGACATTTAGATGAACTTTTTTTCAAAGGTTCATCTGAGTCACCTGTTCCAAAAATTGTGGGCTTGGCGGAATTCTTAACAAGTGCAATACCTATCATTAGTAGTTCGTTTGAGCTATTATTTGATAGGTATTGCAAAATACCAAACTTATCCAAGAGCGTCGACGTCGTACTGATAAGGCATAATGATAATACAGGATCGTCATCTATTTCTACGAAGGATGAATCTTGCCCTAGTAGTTCAATAAATGATGAATCCGGGGAGAGTTTAGTGGACACCACACTATCTATTTTAAAGATGTTACTTCTAGGTTTTATTTCTTTTTTATTTGTTAGGAAGGGAAAAATTCCCGCATAGTACAACTTGCCGAAATACATAGTATTTTCGAGCTTTTTTATTTTTTTATTTTTTAATTTTTTATTTTTAATTTCAAATGTACTTTTCACCTACATGTATTTTTTAAAATAAAATTTAATAAAGTTTTGGAAGTGTATTCTCTTCCCTGTCTAAAAAAAAAAAAAAAAAAAAAATCGTGGTATTTCACTCATCAATGTAGGTTTAAAAATTCTATCAAAAATTGTCACTAAAAGAATATCGGACTATGCTTTTTCTAATGGAATAATTAGACCAGAACAGTTTGGTTTTAGAAATAAAGAAGAATGTATTAGTTTATTGGTATCCATTCGTGAAATTTGTCAAAGAAGAAAATTTAAAGATAAATTTACCTTTCTTGCCTTTCATGACCTTAAAAAAGCTTATGATTCAGTTCCAATTTACAATATACTTACTAAACTAAATAATCTTGGTATTCGTGGTAAATGCCTTCAATTCATTACTAATCTATACCTTACCTCGAAAGCTCGTGCAAACTTTAATGGTAAACTTTCAAAAGAATTTCCAATACACCGTGGTGTTCGCCAAGGGTGTCCTCTCTCTCCTATTTTATTCAATATATTTATCAATGATATTTTTGATAAATGTAAAAGTTATGATGTGATTACAAAGAAAAAGTGTTGTGGTGGATTATTTGCTGATGATATTGTATTATTAGCTCCTACAAAATCTTCACTTAAAAACCTTTTGAATATTGCTCATGATTGGGGTATTAAAAATGAAATGACCTTTGGAATCAATAAATGCGCTACACTTGTTGTTAAACCAAAGAATTCTATACCTTCAAGACATTATGAAAATCCTACATTTAGACTTGGTATGAACTATATACCAAGCACTAATCAATATACATATCTTGGTATACCTTTTAATGAATCGTTGGATTTAAAACCTATTATTGCTAAGATGAATAGTAAAATTAATTATACAGTTAACTCTTTCTTTAGATTTTTAACCAATAGGAATGTTCCTTTCTACTTTAAAACTCGTATACTAGTTTCTTTTGTCCTTAGTTCAGTTCTTTATTATGCTCCCTTACTTGGTTCAAATAAAAAGAATACTGAAAAAGCTTAAACTGCTTTTAATCGAGGTTTGTGTTGGAGTTTCGGGTTTAAAAATAAAACCTCCAATACTTCAATTTACAATATGTCTAAGGAACTTTCTATACCTCCTATAGCTAGTTTTTGTGCTAAGGCGATGATTCGATGCTTTAAAAAGTGGAAAGATTCTTCTTGTATTATTTCTCATTTAGTCAAAAATATACCTACACTTTCTCACTATTCTTGGACGAAAAAAGCACGGAGTTTAGCAGTACACAAGCACAATAATAAACTTCCTGGAGAAATAAGGAAGTTTTACTGGGAAAATATTCATTATTCAAGCACTCCTGCGATCAGATCTACAAAATACAAGAAATTTAAATTTGGTTTTAAAAAATTTATTCAACGTCTATCACTTAAATATTCACAATTTTCTCTTGGATTTTTTTTGGATTGGACGAATTAAATGTGGATTCAAATTTGATGTAAAAACGTATGTTAAAAGTAATCTAGTATCAGAAAATTGCCCAACATACTGCCCTTGTTGTGGTGAGAGTAACAGCATACCTAGTTTTACACACTGGATACTTTTATGTCCTAAATTTGAAGAATTTAGGCAACATTTCATTCCCTTTGTTGATGAAATTTTTATTAATTTTTCTCTAATTGTTCATGAGAAATCATTGAACATTCCTGATGATAAAGAGGAAGATTTTGATGATAATATCAATTTTTACGTGCTGTGTCTCCTTCTTGGCGGAAATGCAGTATTTGAAATCTTAAAGATCGGCTCGGGGGAAAGAAGGCGATTTATTAATAATATTTTTCAATCACCTTCGAACGAGTCTTCTTTCCCGATTTCATATTTTGTGGGGCTTGCGGAATTCCTTACTAACGTTATGCCTATTGTGATTGGTGATTTTTACACCATGATCGATTTGTATAGTGTTAGACCTACCGTTGTCAAGAGCGTCGACGTCGTAACGATAAGGCAAAGAAGAAATTCTGATACAGATTCGAATGATAATTTTCATCCACATGGAGTTATCTTCGATGAATGGGAAGAGTTAGAGGCCTTTTCGTCCTCGAATCTCATAACGTAGTTTTTTAATATTAATATAAAAAAAAAAAAATTTCATGTATTTAAACTTCATGTATTTTTTAAAAAAATATTATTAAATAAAGTTTATTCCTAGTCTAGAAAAAAAAAAAAAAAAAAAATTTTATTTTTTTATTTTTTAAATTTTTTTTATTTTTAATTTCAAATGTACTTTTCACCTACATGTATTTTTTTAAAATAAAATTAATAAAGTTTTGGAAGTGTATTCTCTTCCCTGTCTAAAAAAAAAAAAAAAAAAAAAAAAAAAAAAAAAATTAAATTTGAACTGAACAAATTAATGTGCATGTTGATTCTAGTGTGTGTAAAAAAGTGCTTAATTTCCTTCTTGGAGTTTTAGTTACCCCAATGATGTTCCCCAATGATGTGGACTGTTTTTCCAGGTCCATGGAGGGTTGATGGAAAAGGAATAACGATCAGGTGTACTAATTACAGCTTTCTGTGATTCTGATGATAATCGATGGTTATCCTTTCTAAAGTGGCTTCTAGTACGAAGAAAGTGAACCTGATGTTTTATATTGTTTTAAACTGGATATGTAGTAACATTGGAATTGTATAATTAATAATATCATGTAGTTTCTACATATTATCATTGTAATGAATCTATTGTATTTTTTACTTTAGCATTATTTTGTACATGTATTTTTCTATAGTATTATTTATACTTTCATGTAGCTATTGTAAAATGGAAATGTAGGAGATTGATTCACTCCAAAGCTTGTGTTTAAGACATTATTTAACTGATAGGAATCTTTTTATAGTCTTTCACTACTAACATTATTTACATTTTCATTTCAGTTTATTTAAGATTACATCAGAGAAAATTATTTTATCAATCAAAGCTTTACAAATCAATTAGTATTTCAGAAACTCAAAAGTTAACAGAACATACATAATAGAAAAAAAAAAAAGAGTTTATTCATTACTTAACAGGAAAAAAGATATTATTCATTACTACAAAATTCTTAAGTTGTTTATTTTATTTAAACTTAATCAATTACTCCACGAAGATAGGATCTTCATTTTTTATTATTTTTTTTTTAAATATTTTTCTATTTAATTATATATATATATATATATATATATATATTTATCTATATTTCTTAGTTTTTAGTATTTTAGTTTTCATTGTTTCATTTTTTTAAATTGTAGTTTTTTAGTTCATTATGGAAAAGATATTTCACCGGGGTTCTCGCTGCTATGGAACATCTATTAACAACACAGGGTTGATTTTTATCCATGGTATACACTCATGGACTAATGCTAAAATGAAGGAATTTATTCATTCTAAATGCAAAAAATTCAATATTAATATTTTGTCAGTAAAGAGAATTACTAAATTCAATGATAGCTTCTTCAGGATAAAAGTATACACTCCAAATTTCAACCTCAAAAAGTTTAAAAAAGTATTTAAAAAAGCACTATCAGGAGTTAAAATTTCATATCGTAGATGTTCCAAATGGAATCATAAGGTTTCTTTTTTGCATTTAAAACAAAATTTAATTTCTAATAACAAATCCAATGATATTAACATAGTAAACCTCAGTTCAACAAATTTAGTAAATGTTAATAATGGCAATCATGAACAAATTGCTCTCAATATTCCTAATCTTTATTCTCAAAATCCATTTTCACATTCTAACACAGGAAAGTTTTCTTTTTGTCTTAATTTTGTGAAAAGAGATAGTATTGAGTACTTCAACACAATATTTAAACCATTATTTATATGTTTTCAGGAAACAGGTAATGGTACAAATGAGGCTAGAAATCCATGTAAAGTAACACTTCCCAACTATAAATATTTCCTTAAAAGAATGGATCCAACTACTCCAGGTTGCAGAGGTTTATATCTTGGTTATCATGTCTCATGTCAAGCAGTACTTGAAGATAATTCCTATACTTATCTTGTTTCTGTAACAACATATAGTCTCTAGAATCATTCTAAATGTTCTGTTGGTAATGTCTATATTCCCACTAAGAAACACTCATTACAAGTCCAATATGCATTTTCAGAAGTTTTCACATGGCTTCAGAATCACACTAATCATCCATCTATTCTTCTTGGAGACTTTAACATGAGTACCTCTGATTTACAAGATAAATTATCCAATAGTAACCTTGATAACTGGTTTATTCTTCCGATTAATGGTTCACCTATTTCATGGACAAGAGGTAGTTTTTCATCAGATATTGATCATGCGTTAGTCAATTCAAGTATGCTGGTTAAAATATCATGTGCTTATTTTGTTGATTATCCTTCTGTATCTGATCATAAAACTCTCATGGTTTATTGTAAGAAAATTACCAGAGATGAATCATTTTTGTTACCAAAAAAATTTGTAAGATGGGATAGGTATAAATGTCTTGAACAAAAGAAAGAAATATATCATCACAATAAATTTGAAATTTTTAGTGAAGAAATAGGAAATGAAGAGCTTTCAATAGATTGTGTTATTGAAAAGTTCATTAACACTACTAATTCCATTGCTAAAGATTTATCGATTACATTTTCAACAGAAATCAGGAAAGCGATGTTTAGAATGTCACGAAAAATTTATTGTCTTCAAAAGGTAAAGCATATTAAATACAAACAAATTAAGCAATATGTTTCTGCGAATGATTCCAATGAATCTGCTAAAATAGTTGACTCATATAACAGACTTTGTGAATCAATTCATAAAAAATGTAATGAATTTAGGAAAAAAGAATATTTATATTGGATTAAAATTGGATGTTCGTTAGCTCTTAAAAAGGATAGTAGGAAAGCATGGAAATGGGTTAAAAAGAATGCAAAAATAAATAATCAATCTTTCACAGTCTCTCATCCTATTAAAAATTATAATAATGAACTTGTTTCTTCTACAGATGAAAAATTAAAAGTTTGGCATTCTCATTATAAATTCTTAAGGTCATAGCCTTTCTAAAGATTACTTGAAAGATTCTGATGCACTAAGGAATTTGGGAAGTCCAAGACAACAAGAATGGGAAATTAACCAAGGTATTGGCGATGAAGAAATTAGCGAAGCACTATTATCTACGCCTAACTTTAAAGCTTGTGGTCCTGATGGTATTCCAATGGAATTCTTCAAAGCTTTGATTCCTTGTAAAGATGATTCAGAAGGATCAAATGATAATAATAGTAATATTTCATCTGGCTTTAAATGTCTCAAAGCCTTAATCAATCGTATTTGGAATGGTGATTTCCCAAAATCATGGAATAACGCATCAATAGTCTCTATTCATAAAAAGGGCGATCTATCAGATTGTAACAACTATCGTGGCATCTCTCTTATCAATAATGGATTAAAAATTATTGCAAAAATCATAGCTAATAGAATCTCTAAATATGGAATTGATGAAGGTTTTATAAGACCTGAACAATTTGGATTTCGTAATCGAGAGGAATGTATAAGTCTTTACACTACATTAAGAATTATATGTCAGAGAAGGAAATTTGAAAATAAGGATACTTACCTTGCTTTTTTGGACCTTAAAAAAGCATATGACTCAGTGCCCATATATAATGTATTAATGAAGATTCTTCACTTAGGTATTAGAGGTAAGTGTTATAATTTTATTGAAAATTTATACTTATCTTCCAAGGCTTGTGTAAGAGTTGATGGACAATTATCGGAATCGTTTAATATTAAGAAAGGATTTCGTCAAGGTTGTCCCCTCTCACCAATTTTGTTTAACTTGTTCATTAATGATATTTTTAATAATTGTAATAAATATGGCATCTCTATTGGTGAAAAACGTTGTTGTGGAGGTCTTTTTGCAGATGACATTGTATTATGTGCTCCAACAAGATCGCAACTAAAGAAATTGTTAAAGTTTGCCAGTAAATGGGCTAGAAATAATGAAATGCGATTTGGTATCAATAAATGTGCCAGTTTAGTAGTACGAGGGGAAGTTTCAAAATTTCTTTATAATAGTAATCCTACCTTCTATCTTTCAACTCAAGAGTTATCTAAAACGAATTGCTATACTTACCTAGGTGTACCATTTTCAAATGATTTAGAATTGAAACCGATCATACAACGAATGAATAATAAAGTTAGAAATGCACTTTATTCCATAAAAGGATTTCTTAAGAACCCTCATATTCCTATCCCTTATAAAAGAATGTTATTTTCAGCTATAGTAATTGGACAAGTTTCATATTATCCACCTCTACTTGGATCTAACAAAGATAGAACGAGAAGTACATAGACATTAGTTAATTCAGGATTATACTGGATTGAAGGATTTTCTAAAGGAATAGCTTTGCTTCCCTTTATTGTGTTTCTAAAGAACTTAACGTTCCTCCTCTTTCGGCGAAACGCGCAATTGCTCAGGTAAGGTGTTTTAAAAAATGGAAAAACTCGAAATGTATTATCTCTGATTTACTTAGAGATATTTTTCGTTGTAGACGTCATACATGGGATAAAGAAAGTAAAATTTTAGCTGACAAATTAAGTAAATTTCCTTAGAAAAAAGGTATTTTAAACTTTTACTGGGATAGAGATATGGCAGGAAAATCAATCAAAGCTAAGGCTTATAAAAATAATAAGTTTGAGGAAACTAGAGAGTATCTTAAGCTAAATTATAAATATCCTGAATTTAGCATTGGCTTCCGATGGGTACTTCGCGCCAGATGTGGATATAAATTCGATGCTCGTGTTGCCAAAGCCGCCAAAATGATTGAATAAAACTGTCCTGAAAGGTGTTCTTGTTGTTATAGAAAAAATAATAATCCTCGATTGGAACATTGGTTTTCTAAATGCTATCTTTTCCGTGAATTTCGAATGAAATATTTTAAGGATTTTGAAATTCTTTATGAAATATTTTATATTATTTCTAAATATTGTCCAATATCTAATAGTAATATAGACACTGTTATCATAGATATGAATAATATAGAACAAAATTCTGATTCTGATAGTAGTAACGAAGTGTATAATACTAATAATATTAACAATAGAAATAATATTGTTAATTATAGTAGGAATAGTGATAGTGAAAATAGAAATACTAATATTAGTGATAGTGAAAATTATAATATCGTTACTTCTAATTTAGTGAATAGTTCAATTGGTGAAAATCGTGGCAATTTAAGTAATTTTCTGAATAATGAGTGTGTAAATATATATGTGACGCGGTACCGATTGTATAACTTTCTTCTTTGTGGAAGGGATGCAGATATAATAGATTTAAATTACAAAAAAGAATGGAATATTTTGTTTAAGAACCAAATTATTTCTGGTGATTATTCAAAAACGCCGTTCTTGGTGCGATCTGCGGCTCTCTTTACAGAAATTATGCCTCGGGCTAGTACTCGGCAAGGGTTACTATTTCGAAAGTATAAGCGCAAACTAACCAGGAGCGTCAACGCTGAAAATGCAGTAAGACAGGCAAGTAGGGCCAATGCCTCTGAAGGAGAAGACCATAATTTCTTTCAGATAGTCAATTCAAACCCTAATCCATAAGGAGATGAGGTTCGTTGCCTATGAACTTTTTCTGAATTTATTTATACACTTGTTTTTTGATTATTACTTTTTATTTCACGTTACTATTTCATTTATTATTATGTTCATATTGGACAAATAATATTTATTTATTTTATTATTTCTGTGTTTTTTTTTTATTTTTATTAAAATTAAAAGTATTCATGTATTTTATATAAGAATAAATAAATAAAGATTAAAATTCGCAATAATTGCGGCTATAAAAAAAAAAAAAAAAAAAAAAAAAAAAAAAAAATTGTGGTCCTAATGGTATTCTAATAAAATTCTTCAGAGCTTTGATTCCTGATAAAGGTGATTCAGAAGAATCTAGTGAAAATAATAATAATATAAATATACTATTATTAACTAAATTAGAGTAAATCAAAAGTTCATTTAATTTTTTTTTTTTTTTTAGCTGTAAATATCCAATTTTTTTTAATTTGCATAGTAATAAAATAAGGGAATTAAATTACAAAAAAAAAATATATATATATATATATATATATTTGTTTATATATCCTTCTTAATGCAACTATAAAATAGAGTTACATTTTAATACTACTAAAATAACAAAGACATTTAAAAAAAAAAAAAAAAAAAAAAAAAAAAAAAAAAAAAAAAAAAAAAAAAAAAACTTTATAATTATTTTAAGAAATAATTTTTTTAATTTCTAATTCATTTATGATAATAATAATAATAATTAAATATTATACATTTTAATAATTTGAAATAATTATTTTAAAATAAAAAATAAAAATAAAAATAAATTAAACTAAATAAATCATAATTTATCATGCATATTTACATTTGATATAATTTTATTTTAAAACAAAACAAAAAAAAAAAAAAAAAAAAAAAAAAAAGGAAAAAAAGAAAAAAGAAAAAATTTATATATAAGATCATTGGTCTTTTGGATATTGAATTTAAATTATTTTAATTTCATTTTTCCAATAATAAATTATACATATTCTAATAAATATATTATTCTTGTTGATTAAATATAGAAAATATATATAGAATTGATATTTAATTCTAAATATAATATATATATATATATATATATATATATATATATATAAAATAAGAAAAAATAACCAAAATTTATAGTGTATATAATCATTTTTTACTGTCATCAATTAAAAATCAATATATCAATAAATATCAATATCTATCATATTTATTCATTCTTTATTTCAATTACAAAAAAAAAAAAAAACTGAACAGTCCATTTGTATTTTTAATAAGATACTTTATAATAAAGGTTACATATTTCAAATAACTTTATTAAATATATACTAATTAATTAAACTTTTTCTACATTATAACAGTATAAATTTTTTAAAATTCAACTAAAATATTATTTGATATTTAAGGAAAATAACAAAAAAAAAAAAAAAAAAAAAAAAAACTATTAAAAAAAAAAATATATATATATATACAGATAGAAAGAGAGAAAGAATATGAAGGAAGACCTAAAACAAAAACTTTTTTAAATTTGGAAACCATAAATGAAAGTATCCTATAAAATAATAATAATACAATAATAACAATATAATATAATAAAAATCTTAATAAATATTTAAAGTTCAAAATATAGATAGTTCTATCAATAAAATGCAAAAATTACGGTAAATAAATATCAGCAAGTATAAGTGAAAATCCTGCATTTGGTAAATATTTATTAAATAGAGAAAGAATTAATATTTAAAGCAAAAAAATTTTTTATTCAATTATAATCAAAAAATATAAAAGATAATATAGAAAAATAATTAATTATAATTTTTGATTTTACTAATAACATGTTTTTATTATCAATAAGGTTTCTATCAGAATATGTAAAATTTATATGAAATAATCTTCAAATACAATGAAATAAATTATTTATAAATTAATATATAATGTATAGGTCACATTTTAAAGACATAAGAATATTTAATTTGTACTAAAAATTAAATAATTAGTGACTCATCATTACCTAAAAATATATTAATAAAATTGATAATATCACAAAAAAAAAAAAAAAAAAAAATCAGTTAATTTAGGTTTTTGACTTATAAATAAATTAGTCAGTTTATCTTTATTATTCGCTATAAATTCAGCTTAAGTTATATGTGCTATTCGAAAAGAATTACATCCTATGATGTTTCAGATGATAATGACACTAAAAAGAACCCATTCTATGAAGATTACAGTAATAGAATTCCAGAAGATGTTAATGAAATGGATTATTATCTTGCTCTTAGTTCTAATGGTCTTATTAAGAGTAATACCAGATATTTCTGTAGTACGATAATTAGATTAAAGAACTCTGACAATAGAAAAAATCTTGCTTACTATAGTTGTTGATATGTGTGGTTCATGGTATTATAATAATTGTTACTTTGGAAATAGAACTCGTATCGCTGTTGGTAAATAGGATATTGTTGTTAAATACAACAACAATAAATCTTGTACTCGTGAAAATAAAATTATTATTAACGATACTAATGTTTACTAAATTACTTTTGATGAAACTAATACTGATTGGAAAAAATTAACTTTAAAGAGTGTTCCATTTAAGACAGGAGAAAATATTGTTCAAGGTATAGAGGTAAATAAAAAATATATTAAATGCAAGATTTTTTATCGTTTTTCTTTAGTTTATAACATATTATTATATATTATATGACATCATTATGTATTACTTTTTATCTTTTATAGTTTATAAATCGACATTAGAGTTTAATTTATATATTTTAAAACTCTTATTCTAGTTTCTTTTTGTTCTCAGTTTATTTTCTTTATTATGTTTCTATTATTTGAATCCAATAAAATAAAATAAAATAAAATAAAAAAAAAAAAAAACATTTAAAAATATCCTCTATGCACAAAAACTTAAAAATACTCAACAATATTAAATCGTAATTTTTTTTTTTTTTTTTTTTTTTTGGAGTTTTAATTTTTTTAAAAAAAGTTATGACTAGTAATATTTCACAATTCTTATCTTTGATATTTTTATTATATTATTATCATCTTTATATTCAGATAATATATATATATATATATATATATAAATTTCAATTTCCTTTTTGTTCTATACTTTTCATTTAAAAATTATTTATGCTTTCTTATTATATTTTTAGACATTTTTTTTTAATATTCAATTTCATGAAGTCAAAGAATGTACTCCTCAATCTCTCATTTGATATTTAATCTATTTTTATTCATAGCGTACTAAAATATTTGTGATATATATACGGTACTTTATACTAAAATACAATAAAATCAACAAACATTGAATCTTTTTAATAATAATTCCTTTAAGAAAAAATTTAGTGGTTGACCTTAGATATTATTTTAATTTTTTTATTTCATAAAGTATCCTTAGTAGATATAATTTTAATTATTATATTTATTATTATTTTAATAAAATACGAATGATAATATTTCTTGAAATAACTTATTAATAGTATTTTTTTTTTTTTTAATTAATATTTAAAATATTGAAGTTTAAATTTTTAATAAATATTTATTTTAAAATTTAATTAATTTAAAATTCTAAGAAATTGCATAAATAATAATAATAATTAAATATGAATTATGAAATATTAAATAATAAATAATAAGTAAAAAGTAATAAATAATAAATAATAAATAAATAATAAATTTTATATTTTAAATTTTAAATTTTAAATAAATTTTATTAAAATTACTCTTATTAGTTCTATATTAAGTATGATTAGTAATAGACAAAAGAAAATAAAAAACTAATTTTTATAAATTGGCTTTTTTATTATTTATTGGTAAAAAATAAATAAATATGAATAATAAATTATAAAAATAGCTCTTCTTCTTGATATAAAACAAATATGTGCAGTAACATATTTGTATATTTAATATTAATTTTTAAATATTAAATTTATTTTATTTCAATATGTATTATTATAATTATAATAATTGTAATACTTTAATTCATATAAAATTAATATAGTTCTATAGATTAGAATATATAATTAATATATTACCTATTTCTTATAAATAGATTAAATTATTTATATTAGAACTCTTGTAAAATTTTAGGAATTGGAATTATTATTTTAATTGTACTAATATTATAATTTTATTAATAAATTTTGCTAAATAACCATTATTTTAAAAAAACCACTGCTTATAAATTATCGCACATAAAAGTCCCGCATGTCATTCTTAATGTCATGGGCTAGCATAAATAAATTTTATTTATCTATTTATTTGTCTATTTATTTATTTTTTTTTATATTTATTTTTTATATTTATTTTTTTATATTTATTTATTTATATTTATTTATTTATATTTATTAATTAATTGAAAATTCAGTCAATTCTATAAAAAATTTTAATAATTTAATTCCAGAAAATATATGAATTTATTATAATTAATTGTAATATATAGTATATTAAATACAAATAGTATTTTTAAAAATTAAATGTATATTATGATAATACAAATTCAATATACTATAATAATATATACTTATATTGGACAACAAATTTTAAATTTAAACTATTTTTTTTAAAAAATACAATCAATCTAAATAAGAGGATAAATTATTAATTAATAAGAAATTAATAATTTAAAGAATTAATTCTTTTTTTAATGATATAAATTTTAAACATTTATCATAATTAATATTTTAATTATTAAATAATGTAATTTCAATGTAATATTAATTATTTATTATTTATTTATTGTTTATTTATTATTTATTTATTATTTATTATTTATTATTTATTATTTATTATTTATTTATTATTTATTATTTATTATTTATTATTTATTATTTATTATTTATTATTTATTTTTATTATTTATTATTTATTTATTATTTATTTATTATTTATTATTTATTATTTATTTATTATTTATTTATTATTTATTTATTATTTATTATTTATTATTTATTATTTATTATTTATTATTTATTATTTATTATTTATTATTTATTATCTATTATTATTATTTATTATTTATTATCTATTATTATTATTTATTATTTATTATTTATTATTTATTATTTATTATTTATTATTTATTATTTATTATTTATTATTTATTAATAAATACTCTTTTTATTTATTTATTATTTATTATTTATTATTTATTATTTATTATTTATTATTTATTATTTATGTATTATTTATTTATTACTAACTATTCCTAATTTTTATTTCTAAATTATGTTAACAAATCAGCATTTACTTAGTAATAATTTAATATTAAATTAATATTTGTTTCTAAGCTCCACTATATGAATAGTTATATTAATATGTAATGTATAATGTAGTGTAAATGTATTACTTAGCATTCTAATTATTATTTATAAATCAATAGGATTAAAAATTTTTATTTGTATATATTATTTATTAACGAATATTTATAATTATATATATTTATTTATTACTTTCATTATTATTTTATTTACATTCTTTTTATATATTAATCAAAAAATATATAATAATCTAAAATTGATAAATAATTTAAAATGAAGTTTAGTCATTATGGGTTAGGTAAAAAATCATTCCATTTTTTGAATTAAATAATAAATATAATACTTAATATTGTGAATATGTTAATAAATGTATACCAAAGAATTTTATTATGTAATTAAAAATTCCTTTTTTTTATAATTCTTTTCTTCTTTTAAGTATTTATAATTTTTATATATTACAGTATATTTTAATATATAAATAAAAATGTAACTTATCCTATTATTTGGAATATATAAATTTTTATACTTTTAATAATTCTGTAATATATTAAATACATTTATTATAATTAATTTTTATAAATAGAAAATATAATTTAATATTCCGTATAATTAAATAAAAATATGGAAAAAAAAAATAAAGATAAATTGATTATTATTACACCATTAATAATAAAATTATAAATATATTTTATATATATATTTTTTATTATTAAATTAATAAATATTAATAACAAAATAAAAAATTTAAAAATAAATAGATAAATATTTAAAAATAAATAAATTATAATGGGTTAATCATTAGTAATATATATCAAAATAGAGAACAATAAAGTAAATGAATACATGAATAATAAATAATTTTTTTTTTTTTAGAAATTTTAAGAATTTCAAAAGTATAATTATGTATATATAATTTTTTATCTTTTTTTTATTTTTTTTTTATTTTTTCCATTAAAATAATTTTTTTTAATATTTTAATTTTTTTTTTTTACAGAATAATTTATATTAAAAAAAAAAAAAAAAAATCATAATAAAAATAGATAATAAAAAAAAAAATTTATTTTTTGTTTTAAAAGAAAGAGTTATTATATATTTTTTTTATAATTAATCATTTAATATTTTTTAAATTAAATTAAATTTTAAAATTTTTATATATTTAATTATATAAATATAAATATTTTGTAAATATACTATTATTTTTATGAAGTAATCTATTATATTTTAATGTAAGAAATAAATATATTAATATTCTATATTTAAAATTTTGATAAATATTAAAATTATAAATGGTGTAATGAATAAAAATAATAAAAATAATATTAGAATGAAAATAAAAAAAAATAAAGATTTATTTTTATTCTTGATATTATTAACTGTGTGAAATATTATGTTTAAATAATTATATTTTAATAAAAAATAATAATTTATTTATTATAATTACTAAAAAAAAATAACAAATATAAAAAAAAAAAAAAATTACAAAAAGATGATAGTTAATATATTGAAAAATAATATTATAAAGGATTATATTCAATATAATATTTAATTTATTATAAATCTGTAACAATATATTAATTGATCTTTTTCTAAAATGATAATAATAAAAAAAGAAAAAAAAAAAAAAAAAAAAAAATTACCTTAATAGATCTATAAAATATAGATTTAATAATCTTAAAATTTTAAAGTATTAACCTTTATATTATTATTATTATTTAATATTTATTATATATATATATTTATTATTATTTAAAATCTATAAAACATAAGGATTTATAGAATTATTTAATCATATATACCTTTATAGAAATTTTTAATTTTTACAAAAAATTCCAATATATTTTATAAATTCAAATCTTTTAATACAAGTAAAAATAATATTATCTATTAAAAAAAATAATAAATAAATATATTCCTTTTTGTTTTTTTGTTTTTTTTTTTTTGTTGACATCACTGAACACAATGCAGAATCCAATAAATATGAAAACGGAGCAATTGTGGATGAAATTTGGTATGGTGTTGAGAACTAATTATTACTTCAATTTTAAATTAATCTGTTTTAAAATAATTATAATTTCAAAATAAAATTTGAATTAAATAATAATATATATACAATAATGATTTGTTTGAAAATAAAAAATCAATATCTTTTTAAAATATTTTTAATATAATAGGCGAAGTAGCTGAACTTTTAGAAGAACCTGATCAAGCTATTAAATCATATGAATTTGCTTTAAGACATAATCCTCACTCTATAGAAATTAAAAAACGTCTAGGAAATCTTTATTTATCAAAAACTAAAGCTGATGAGGTTTATATTATAAATATTTTATATATATTGTGAAATAAAAATTAAATAAAATATCTAAATTAATAAAATATATGTTGCTTTATTATAATTTATTTATTTTATATTAAATAGGCAATTAATTATTATACTCAAATATTAAAGCACGAAAAAAATTCCAGTAATAATGGAGAAATATGGGGAATGCTTGGACATTGTTATTTAATAAAAGATGATTTGAAACAAGCTTATGATTCTTATCAGAATGCTTTATATTCTTTAAAAAATACAAATGTGAGAATATCAAATTAAATTAAATTATAATAATAATTGATGATAATGATGATAATGATAATTAATAATAAAAATTTAAAATTATAAATTAAAATTTTTTACAATAATAAAAACAAGGATCCGCATTTATGGTATGGTATCGGTAAAATGTATGACCGTTATGGTTCTTATGATCATGCCAAAAATGCCTTTTTATCAGTATTAGACTATGATCCATCTTTTGATAAAGCGAATGAAATTTATTTCCGTTTAGGTATTATATATAAGGAACAAGGAAATTTTGATAAAAGTTTAGAGGTATTTAAGGATATTATTATATACATTATCATTTTATTCTGTTTATTCTATTAAAAAGGCATAAGTTTAACTAATATATTATATTATATTATATTAATATATAATTTTAGTGTTTTAAATATATTTTAACGAATCCACCATCACCATTAACAGAAATTGATATTTGGTTTCAAATTGGTAGAGTATACGAACTACAAAAGAAATTTTCTTTAGCAAAAGAAGCCTTTGAAATAGTAAAAGCAGTTAATCCAGAGCATGCAAAAGTATTACAACATCTTGGATGGCTTTATCATCAACCGAATACTGAGTTTACTAATCAAGATGAGGCCATCAAATATTTAAATGCTTCAATTCGTTCAAATAGAAATGATGCTCAGACATATTATCAATTAGGAAGATGTTATATGGCACAAAATAAGCATACTGAGGCTTATAAGGCTTATCAACAAGCTGTGTAAGTATTAATTTATGACTGATCAATATAAAATAAAAAATAAGATAATAAAAATAAGAAACTCTGGAAATTTATTCAAAATTTTAAATATTTTTTTAAATACTTCATATAATTGACAATTAGATATCTTGATGGAAAAGATCCAAGATTTTGGTGTTCTATTGGTGTTTTATACTTCCAAATTAATCAGGTAAGGATTAATATAATTTTTATTATATTATTTTATTTTATTCTATTTAAAAAAAAAAAAAAAAAAAAAAAAAAAAAAAAAAAAAAAGATAAATAAAAAAAAATTATTGAATTAGTTATTTCTTTAATCTTATTTATTAAAAATTAAAAATATTAATAGTAATTTTAATTTTAATTTTAATAATTATTTTTTTTTCTTTTAAGTATCGTGATGCTTTAGATGCTTATCATAAAGCAATTCAATTAAATCCAAATATTAGTGAAGTCTGGTTCAACTTAGGAACATTGTATGAAAAATGTAATAATCAAATTCAAGATGCTATAGATGCTTATAAAAAAGCTTATGAATTGAATCCAAATGAAACAATGTTTAAACAAAGAATTCAACAATTACGTAAGATTCAAGCTCAAGGAGGGTAAGATTTTTAAAATATTAATAATAGGAATGAATGAAAAAAATTTTTTAGCATATTAATTTTTTTTTTTTTTTTAATTATGAAAGTAATGCACAATCTATGCCAAATCAACTTCCAAATCCAAAAGAAATGAATTCTAATTATTATTACACAAACGAAAATAGAGGACCAGTATTATCTGTTCCAAATTCTGTTAGAAATAGAAATTCAAATAATTCTCCAAGAAATATGGATATTAAAAAGGAAAATTCGCTTTCTCAAAATAATGATATGAGAGATCCTTCTTATGAAAATAATATGAATGGACCTGGTAGAATGGGTCCAAGAGGTAAAAGAAATCAATCGCCACGTAATAAAACTATAACGCCAGATCGTCAAATGACACCTATTATGGCAAAACCACCATCATTAGATCAAACACCACCAAATCAACCACCAAATTCTGCACCTCCAATAAGCCAATCTCATCCTATAAATTCGATGAAAATAGATCCTCAACCATTAAATCAAATGCCATCACATTCACAATCATCATCAAATTATATATCTCCACAAATATCTCAACCAAATAATCCAATGTCAATGAATAAAATGGATAAAATGAATGGACCAATGAAGGATGATTTTATGAAACGTGATTATAATAGCAATAATAATATGAATATGAATAATATGAATGGACTATCAATGAATAATTCTATGAATAATATGACAAATAATAATATGAATGGTCCTCCAACACCAATGAATAATAATATGAATGGACCACCAACTCCTATGAATAACAATATGAATAATAATAATAATAACAATAATAATATGAACGGACCTCCAACTCCATTAAATGGAAATAATAGTAATATAAATGGTCCACCAGCATCTATTAATATTAGTAATAAACAACCTCCACCACCTGAGAATAATACATCTTCACAAAATTATGATTCTGGAAATACATTAGCATCATTAGCTAATATTGCTTCAGCTGTGGACAATAGAATGGATACTGATCCTCGTTTTAATGATAATAATATCAATAATAACAACAATGGTAAGTTTAAAATATATATTATTTTTATTTAATTATTTTTTTATTATATGAATAAGAATAAGAAAATATTTCATTATATTTATATATATAGTTTTTATTTAATATTTCTATATCACTTTATTATTATTATTATTATTATTAT
>JACVTC010000027.1:832500-907500 GCA_016946835.1 Neocallimastix lanati (nom. inval.)
AATTATATGAAAATATAATAAACTAAATTCCTTAATATATTAAATAATCTTTTAATATGAATTAATTAAAATATTAAAAAATAAAAAAAATTTTTTATTCAATCGCACAATTCTTTTCCCTTCAGGGACGTATCATCTTATATGAGGTACACTGAGGGAAGACCATCTTAATTCTGGTGGTACTGAGGATGATGTTAAAAATTCCAAACATATCACATTAAATCTTCTTTGGGTACAATTGCTTATTGAAGTTGCTTGTAAATGATATTATTTATCAAAGTTATTAATTAATTTTAAAAAAAAAAAAAAATTATAATAGTATTATCTTTCTTTCATATATCTTTTTACTTGTTTTATATTTTCATTTTCTTTCATGTATTTACTATTTCTTCGTGCATGAATCATTTATGATATATTTGTCATTTATTTTTTTTTTTTTTTTTTTTATTTTTTATTTTTTAGATAGTTATGTAATGGTGATACTTTTTTTTTTATTCTTGTGATATACACTATTTTTCTATTGTAAACACAATAAAGAGATTTAAAGCCATTCCCATTAGAAAATCTTTCAATCTGATATAATCCTGAATTAACTAGTATCTGTGTACTTCTCGTTCTTTCTTTGTTTGATTTAAGTGGAGGTGTTTAATACGAAACTTGCCCAATTATTATAGCAGAAAATAACTTTTGTTTATAAGAGATGGGAATATGAGAATTCCTAAGAAATCCTTTAATGGAATAAAGCGCTTTTCTAACTTTATTATTCATTTACTGTATGATCGGTTTCAATTCTAAATCATTTGAAAATGGTGCACCTAGGTAGATATAGCAAATCATTTTATGTAATTCATGTCTTGAAAAATAAAAGGTAGAGTTGCAATTATTAAGAAATCAGTAGGAGGGAAAGTTTAAAGATTTCATAAATAAATAAAGATTTATCTATTACTATCACAAATGTCTATTTATATATTTTTCTTTTTTTGAAAAAAATATTAAAATGCTATTGATATATAAATAAATATATTTATAATTATACTTTTAAACAAGGAATAAATATATATACCGATTTCTTCTATTATATATAAAAAAACCCTTTGAATTATATAATAAATATTTGTTTATATAACATCCCAATTGTAAATATTAAATAATAATAATGAATATATTTTTTTATAATTTTTAATATTTTTTTTTATTTGTACTTTTTTTTATTATATTTTTTCTTTTTTTCTTTTTTTCTTTTATATATATATATATTATTATAAATATTATCTTATCCTATTAATACATTAATAATATTTCACAGAAATTTTTATATTATATATATAATTTATTGATTATTCCAATTAAAAAAATTTTTCTAAATAATATAAAAATAATTTTTTATATATTTTTTTTAATTAAAAAATAATACAAGTAATAATAAAAAAAAAAAAAAAAAAAAAAAAAAGTTATAAAAAAATTAAAAATAATTTACATATTTACTAATTAATTTTTTTTTCTATTTTAATTATTTACTGTACATAAAAATATATAATTGAATAATAATGTTAATATTATTATTTGATAAAAATAAAAAACAAAGATAGTATGTTGTTATTATTATTATTATTATTATTATTATTATTATTATTATTATTATTATTATTATTATTATTATTATTATAGCATTTTATATTTTATATACCAATTACTAATGAAATATAGTATTGATACTAATTTTTTTTTTGTTTTGTTTTGTTTTGTTTTTGAATTTTTGATCTTTTTGTTTTTTTTTTTTTTGAATTTTTGATTTTTTTGTTTTATATATATATACATTTTAAAAAAAAAAAAATTATTGCTTAAATATATATATATATGCATTTTTTATTTTTGTTTAAACTTTTTCCTTTCACTTTCATTCTTTTTTTTTCTAATTGTTTAACTAATTAAATTGAATATGGCACATAAACCAACAATAGTTATAGTAATAACGATTCTTTTTTTATTTGATAAAACTTCGGATAAATAAATTTCAATACATGAAGTAGCTAAAAGAATACTAAAGTAAAGTGCCGGAGCATAGTTTTGAATTAATGCCATTCTTCTAAATATAAGATATGGTAAATAATGACCAATCCAACCTAAAAAGGATACAATAGTACCTGTATTATAAATATTTTTTGATGTATATTTTTCTATAAAAAAAAATTTTTTTTTTTTTTTAAATTATGATTATAATTAATATCGATATATATATACAAATATATATAATTTATGTAAATTTGGGTATATAAAAATTAAAAATTAATAAATATAAATTTTCAATTTATAAATAATAATATTATTAATAATATTAATAACAATATTAATTGTATAAATAATTAATAAAAAAAATATACCAATAGTATCAATATCAAAACTAGCAGTATTTTTGTCATGAAGAATTTTCTTAAAAAGAATAATTGGAAAGGCAACAATTCCGGCAAATGCAATATTCCAACTACAAATATTTAATTTAAAATGAGGTTTTTCAACTTTATTAGACAGCATAATTGTTACTTTATAAATATATCAAAAAAAAATAAAACAATAAAAATAAAATAAAATAAAATAAAATAAAATAATAATAATAATAATAATAATAATAATAATAATAATATATATATATATATATATATATATATAATGACAATAATTAGTAATTATTAAACTTATTAATATATTATTTTATTATTACATTTATTTAAAGTTGGCCAAAAGAATGGTCTAATATTTTGTTCGTAACTACCATATTCACCAGTGCCCATTTTCCATTTGTACATAAAGTTTGAAATAATACCTTTAGTATTTTTTAAAGTATATGGTTCTTTCTTATAATTAGGATTATCTATTTTATTTATAAATATATTCAAAAAAAAAAAAAATGAAAAAAATAAAAAATAAAAAATGATATTATTTTAAATATATAATATTATTTAATTATATAAATAATATATTAATTTAATTAATTTTATATATAATTTATAATATTTACTATATTAAATTATATTAAAATAATTACCTTCATTTAAATAAGCATAATCAAACACCCATACAGATCCTTCATTTTGACTTTTCCTACAAATAACTCTTGGTTCAGTAACTCCATCATTAATAAAAACAGAATGGGGTTCACTTGTTAAATAACAGTTGCCTTTAGCATTACGTAACCTAAACTTTGTTTTTCCAATTTTTACACCATCAGATTTGAAGATTCCAATAATTTCAAGTTTCCAGTACTCCTTAGAATCTAATATTTTTAAGTAACCGCCAGTAGTAATGTTATATGAAGCATTCCTATTTCTTTTAGTATTATCATCTTTACTATTTATATCATGTTTTAATGCAATTATAATGAATTATAATAATAATATTAATAATTTTAAATATTAGTTAAAAATATAAAATAAAGTGAATAAGAAAACTATTATTATTATTATCATTATCATTATTATTATTATTATTATTATTATTATTATTATTATTATTAATTATTAATAGTTGTTGAAGTAATATTTAATTAATCAATTTTATATTAAAAAATATAAATTTATAATTAAAAAAAAAAAAAATTATACATTACTTTGAGTCAATTCTTACAAATTTCTTGTTTTCAGTATTTCTTAAACGAATATAAAACATATGTTTCAATTTTTCAGAATTAAATTTTGAATCAGATCTAACAACAGTCCAAAGAGAATTTTTCTTAATAGTAAGACTATTATATATTTCTGTATTATTATAATTAATATCGAGAGCATCATTGTAACCTAAGTAACCATCATAGGCAAAATTTCTTATAAGGACTTCAGAATTATATACAGCTTCAACATTAGTTTCGTCTTTTAGAAACATATATTTATTATTAACACTATGATCACTTGGAATAACAGAAGAAATACATAATGAAATAACTAATGGTAAACCAAAAAAAGTAATAAATGATCCTGCCATTTTTCGTGAAATATCATTCTTTAAAATAATTTTTAAAAAAATAAATAAATAAAAATAATAACATAAAATAGAATTAAAATAAATAAATATATACATATTAATAAAATTTTATTAATATAATAACATGTAAATAATTAAAAAAAAATATATATATATATATATATATTCTTATTAGTTTATAAATAGTTATAAATCTATTTTTTTTTATTATTTAAAATTCTAAACAATATTCATAATATATATATTAAAAATTATTACATTTGATAATTTATTATTTCCTTTAATATCAAGACCATTTTTTATTGAAATAGCAATACCAGTTAAATAGGTTAGAATGCCATTCCAACTCAAACTGACAATATATACATATATATATTAAATTTTAATATATATAGAAATTTTATTAAGAAAATATTTTTTATCAATGATTTTAATTTATGTAATAATATTACCATAATGATAATCCAGAACTAAAATTAAGAATTGTATTTGTAATAAAAATCATTTTCAAAATTATTATTATTAATTAATATATTTTATTAAAACTAACATTCATATTATATTTGATCAAATTATTATTTTATGATATATATAATATATAAAAAATAATATCATTTCATACCATATGGCTATAATTTTAAATAAAATAATAAAAAAAAATAATAATAAAATAAAAATTAAAAATAAAAAAAATAATAATAACAATAATAATAAAAATGAAAAATAAAAAAATAATTTAGTATTAATGTCTATATAAATATAATTATTTTTAAGTTAATTTTATAATTATTTAATTAATAATATATACCTGAGCCTAATACATATTTATATTCTTCTGGATTATAAGATCTTATAAAAAAAAAAAAAAAAAAAAAAAAAAAAAAAAAAAAAATTCGAATTTTATTATATATTAATATATGAAATTTTACTATGTTATGTATATAATTCTATATATAGTTGAATTTCATATATATATATATAACATGTTATTACAATTTTGACCAGAAATAAACTTCAATAAATAAAACCAATAAGTAAGGTGAATAAGTTATATTTAATCTTAATATATAAATATTTAAAAATATTTTAAATATTTTTATATATTTAAAAATTATTAATTATTATTTTTATTGATACAACTAAATTTTCTGATCTTTAATTTTTGTTATTTTTAATTTGTTTATATTGTTTATTTATTTCGCTATAAATTTCTCTTTAATAAATTATTTAAATTACATACATAGAATTCATATTAAAAAGACTGTCTAGATTATTTCAATTAAAATAAATAAATAAAAAATAAAATATAAAAAAAATTGAAAAAAAAAAATAAATAATTTAAAATAAATAATAATAATAAATAAATATCAGTTAGTATTATTAATTAATAATAATATTATTATTGTTACTCTGAGTTATGTATATATATAATTTTAATATTTACTAAATAAAACTAATGATCCACCAATAAAGGATGATAAATCGGAATTACCGAAGTTTTTAATTGATAAATAAGTTAACTACAAATAATAATAATAGCATATATTACAATTTAATAAAAAAAAGCAGATAATACTTTTTTTTTTTGTTGTTATTTCATAATAGTAATTATATTATACATACAATAACTAAAATATTATTTACTAAAAGCTGTAAAACTTGTAATAAAGGTGGTGATGTTTTTGGATCAGTGATATCAATAAATTCATTATTATTATCTTTTAAACTTTTTTGTATAATTTCATTTTTTTAATTAATGTTATAAAAATAAATATATTAGTATATAAATAATTAGAATACTATATAATTATAATAACATAATATTTTCAAAGTGATTCTAATATTTTTATTGTAACTCCTTCTAAAATATATTTACCTATATGATAATAATTTTTTTATAAAGTATGGTTGATTATCTAAATATAAATTCTTTTTAATATTATTTATTCCATCATAGGAATGACACAATATAAAAGAATTTAATCCTAGTGATACTAAGCTTAATCCAAAAAGAAAGATTTTATCTCTTTTAGTAAATCCTTTTACGATATATTTGTTACCTTTTTTATAATAACTCTCATGCTTACTGTATGTATTATTCTTTTATTATTATTGGTAGTAGTATTAATTTAATTATATTTAAAAAAAAAAAAAAAAAGATGTTAATTTTAATTATATATATAAGTATATTTAAGTATTATATGTATATATATATATATATATTATATTGAGGAAATTTTATTTATATTTCTATAATACTAACATTTTCTTTATTTTTACTATTATTTATGACAAAAGAAAAAATGTTCGTTAAACTTAATCTTCTTTCCTTTTTAGCATTATTATAGAAAGGATCATCATCGTAAGATGAAATCTTTAAATTATTATTATACTGACTATAAATGTTATATTGATTAATATTGTATTCATTTTGTCTATAATTTCGATTATCATAATTAGTATAGTATAAGATATCCATTTTTCTTTTTTTTTTTTTTTTTTAATTACTAAATTATTTTTATATTCAATATATATATTCAATAAATATTTTTTTTCAAATATATATATAATTAAAAGATAGTAACAAATTTTTTTTAATTATATATATATATATAATTAATTGCTAATTATTTATTATTTATTTATTTATTTATTTATTATAAAATAATATATAATTTATAATTTAAAAAATTTATAATAAAGTATATCAATAAAATATATAGTATAAAAAAATTTAAAAAATATTAAAAAAAAAAAAGATATACATATATGAAAAAGGTAAAAGGAAAATAAGGATAGAAAAAAAATATATTTTTAAATAAATTGATTTATTATAATGATAGAAATTTTTAATTAAATTATAATTTTAAAAATAACAGCATTATGTATAAAATAGATATTTAATTAAATTATATCTATGCATAATTAATTATTTTAAATCTTAAATTTGCTCTTATTTTTTTTTTTTTTTTTTTTTTTTTTGAAATAATAATAATTTAAATTTTTATCAATTTCAAATTTTTAATATGAATTATCTTAAAAAGAATAGTTATTTACATTATTATATTGTATGAATATTTTTCTTTTATTTATATATTACATATTGTCATATATGTCACAAACTATATTTTATATTTTTTTTTAATTTTAAAGTTAATGATTTGGATAAACTATTATAAATTAAAAAAAAAAAAAAAAAAAAATTAATAAATAATATAAATAATATAAATAATATTAATAATAAAATTCTTTTGGGGAATCAATAAATAACACTTACTGTTATACTATTTTATATATTAAAAAAGTTTTTTTTTTTTCTTGTTAAAATATTCCATTATTGGTATATTTTAATTTTGCAACACATATATATATATATTTAAATTTACCCAACTTAACAAAATACTAAAAATAATTTAAACATTTTCTATAGTAAATTTCTCTAAATATTCCAAATGTTTAGTTTTTTTTTTTTTTTTTTTTTTGATTAAATATAAAATAAAATTCATTTGTACACCATTAAAGATTCATGTAAAATTCATTATTTTTGTTCTCTTTTGAAAAAAAAAAAAAAAAAAAAAAAAAAAAAAAAAAAAAAGTTTATAAATTTCTTCTTCTCTCCCATAATCTTCTTAAACTTTAAATTGATATAATTTTCAAAAATTTTCAATATTAAAGTAAAATTTAAAGTAATATCAAATTTTTTATTATTATGAATATTATTAATATTATTAAATTTAGCTGAATTTTAAATGTTTAATAATAAGAAATAAATATTAAAAAAAAAATAGATGTATATGTATTTTAATTAAAAAATATTTTATTAATAATTAAAAAAAAAAAATAAAAAATAAAAAATATTTTTCTATAAATTTATTAAATAATATAGTAATTATACATATTTATTAAAATAATAATTTATTATATACTATTATTATTTTTATAACATTTTATATACAATATTTAAAATTATTTAAAATAATAAAAAGATAGAATTACTTGAAATATAGAAAAAAATTAGATAGTAAATTAAAATTTAAATTATAGTCAAAAAAAAAAATTATTTTTTAAATAATAATTAACAATTAAGGAATAAAAGATTAATCTTTAAATGAATAATAAATAATAATATATAATTGAATATTATAATTTTATAATAAATTTTACTAAACAGCCATTATTTTAAAATCCTGCTTATAAATTATTGTACATAAAAGTCCAGCATATCAGCAATAAATTCACGTGATTAATGTTTTATTTTATTATTTAATATTAAATATTAATCATTTAATTATTTATTATTTAATTAACTAAATTATTTATTTATTTGTTTATTTATTTATTTATTTATTTATTATTTATTTATTTATTATTTATTTATTTATTATTCATTGTTCATTATTAAAATAATAGTATTTCTTTTTTATCTATAAAAAAATAAATAAAATTAGAATTAGAACGACCCTACTAAAAAAAAAAAAACTGATTTGTCAATATCCTCTAGCTATAAAAAAAATGAAAAAAAAAATAATGCAAAAAATAAAAATAACCTCCACAACTTCAACCATAACCACCCCTAACCGCAACCTAGCTATAATAGATACACGTAATTAATATTTTATTATTTAATATTATATATTATTTATTAATTTATTATTTATTACTTATTTATAAACAAATATTTTGTGTAACATAAATTATAATAAACTAATAAATTTATTTATAAACAACTGAAATATTTTGTGTATCATAGTTTATTATAAATTATAATAAACTAATAAATTTAAGTTTAAAAAGTATTAATATAATTTTAAATAATTTTTATTTTTTTTAAATAATTTTATTTATAAAATTATTTAAAATATATATTAAGTTAAAATAATTAATACGAAATAAAAATTATTTACATTCCATAATATTCAACAAAAATATTATAATTATTATTAAATTAGGATTAACGAAAAGAAGAGGATAATAGGGCCTCCAGTCTCTCTTTTAAAACGTATCATATTTTTATTAGATTCTTTTTCATACCGTTTCATATCAACCCGGACCTCTCTCTAAACAAACCCAATATGAAAGACATTCTCTATAATTGATTAATACAACAGATTTCTTTTCAATGATCTCTTGAGCACTAATTTTAATAGTTTAATAGATGCAAATTTTCATAATAAATTTTTTAACTATTTATTGAATTCATAATATTTAAATATTAAAGAAATTAATTTAATTATTATATTTTTGAAAAATATAGTAAAATTTTTAAAATTTACTTGTTTTAATAATGCGTTAATAAAAAAATAAAATAATAAAAAATGAATAGATTAAAAAAACTTGAAATATTAAAAAATATTATATATATATATATTAATATAAATATTTTATTGGAATTTTATAATTATTTTATAATTATTAATTTGCATAAAAATTTGTAGTACTAACAATTAAACTTATAATTATAGCATTAAAATAAATTTATAAAACTTATTTTAAAAAAAAGATAAATAGAAAATATATATTATTTAAAAATATAATTTATAAAAATTTAAAAACATCATTTAAAAATATAATTTCAAAAAGAACGAAATATTAATATAGTATATTTAAAATATATAATTTTATTTAGATATTTTTCAATATTTTTACCCAAAAAAAAAAAAAAAAAAAGAATTTTTTTATATATATAATATTATTTAAATTTTTTTTTTTTTTTTTTTTTTTAAGAATATGAACATTTATAATTGTTCTTTTAAAACTTTACATATATTAACTTAAATTCTTTAGAATAAAAATTGGAACTAATTGACTAAATGTTTGATAGCAAATAATACGTAATAACTACATATTGAATTTTATATTAACTAAAATTAAAAAATAAATAAATAAATAAATAATTACAAATATAAATATATTTTAAAGAGTATTAACTTTTAATAAGTTTAGGGATTATTAATGTTTAAATTCAAGAATTTTTGAATTTATAATATATATAACGCTTTAAATTTAAATTTTATATTATTAAAAATAAAATTTAATGATAAAAATTAGTTGCATTTCGCCAAGTTGCATTTCGCTAAATGGAGTATTGATATAAATATATGATTAAATAAATAAATATTAATTCAAAATAATTTTTTTTAAACTGTTTTTATTCAATATTAATACTATTTAATTTTATTTATTGCTTTATTTATTTATTTAATAATTTTCAACTTTTCGAAATGCAACCTGGTGAAATACAATTTGGCGAAATGCACCACTCCCTATAAAAATTCTATTCCTTTTTAAAATTTTAAAAAAGATTAGATTAATATTATATTATAAGGATTAGCTTTTTTTAAAAGTTTTTTTTGGGAGAGTTGCATTTCGCCATTTTTGAAAACATGTGGCGTATTAAAAAAGTGGCATTTCGCCAAATTGTAATTCACAAAGTTGAAAATTATTAAAATAAATAAATCAATAAATAAAATTAAATATTATTAATATCGAATAAAACAATTTTAAAAAAAATTAAGTATTATTAATATCGAATAAAACAATTTTAAAAAAAAAATTATTTTGAATTAATATTTATTTATTTATATATTCATTTATTTATATCAACATTTCACTTGTCGAAATACGATTTGGCGAAATGCAACTCTCCTTTTGAGGGTATCATAAACAAGTGTTTTCTGGGTTTTTTAAAATTATAGCATTTTTGCATATATTTGTTATAAAAACCATATTATTGATATATATCTAAATTTTGAAGGCTTAATCAATAGATGTCATGCATTTCGTAATAGTGCATTTCGAAATATGGCTTATATTATTTTTAAACAAAACCATACATTTTTAAGATATTCTATACAATATATTTTTCAATTAAATATTAAATAACTATTTCAAAAGAAATAATAATATATTTTATTAAAAAAGAATTATAAAAAATTATTTTTACAATTGAATATTAATAAATATTTTTATAAAAAAAAGAATATTTATTATTTATTTAATTAAACATGCTACATACAAAAATATGCCATATTGCGAAATACACGATTGAGAAACACACTAGATTCAAAGTTTGACTATGAATAAATAATAAATAATAAATATTTAATAATAATAAATAATTAACAAAAAATAAATAATAAATAATGAATAATAATAAATAATAAATAATTGAATAATAAATAAATAAATAAATAAATAATAATAATAATAAATAAATAGATAAATAAATAATTATAAATTTTAAATAGTATATAATAATTAAAAATTGAGAATTTAAAAATTTACCTTTTTTGGTAAATGCAGTTCTAATTTAATATAAATTAATAATATTTACAAAAGATTGAAAAAGTATTAAATAATAAATTAATATATTAATAATATATTATTATTTAACCTGTTTTAAATTTTTTTTGAAATTTATTTTTTAATGATTTTTCAAATTAATGTACAAAAATAAATATTTTTACTTTACATTATTGAAAAATCAAACCAGTTATTTAAATTATATAATAAAATAAATTTAATATAAATTATATTAAAATTTCATATATTTTTATCCATATATAAATTAATAATATATTATAATATATTAAATATAAATTAATTAGTTGAGATTTATTATTTTATATGAAATATGAACTTTAATACTTAATTATTAAATAAAATTTTATTTGTTATTCTTTCATGTTTATATTATTGAAAAAACTAAAACTATCCAATAGTATTATAAAGTAACATAATATATTATTTATAATATATTGTAATAAATTAAATTAATAATAAAAAATTATGATATATTCCATTAGTAAATATTATTGAATTTGCTCTATATTAAAAAAAAAGTTAATGGAATATAGGAAAAGTTTAATAAATAAAATTATTAATATAAAAATATTAACCTTTTATACAAAATTTTTATGTTGTGATGATACCATCTATTGGAAAAAAGAAAGTTCATCAAATAATTTTAATTTTTAATAAAATATTTATATATTTATATATATTTTTATATATTTTCTATTTTGTATGTAGTTTTTTATGCCATAGTTTATAAAACAATTTAAGGTAAATTGCCGTATAATATTTAAATTAAAAAAATAAAATTATAAATAAATGAACATATAATATATAATTTAAAAAATTATATTATAAATAAATGGATAATATAATATATAAATATAGAATATCAATAAAGTACTATAATTAAAATTATATATGTTTTTAATAATTATTAACCATAAAATATAATATAATAAATTTATTATTAAATCATATTGTTAAATTTGTTAAATAACCTAGTTTAAAAAATTATAATTTTTATTATCTTATTTATTTGTTAATGAATTTATTTTATTTTATTTTCTTTTGTAAATTTAAAAATATAAAATTTAAATAAATTGGTTCAATTATTTTAATTATTTCTTATACTTTTATATAATTGACCTTTATTTTTTAATTTTCTTTATAATATTGTATATATATTTTAAGTTATTGTTTTTTATTATTTCATTAATTTAAAAAAAAAAATATTACTATTTCCTTTTTTTTTTTTTTTTTTTTTTTTTTTTTTTTTTTTTTAAATTATATATCCAAATTTAAATCTTAACATCTCTCATTTAGAATCAAAATTGTACAATAATTATATTAAAAACAATAACCTAATAATAATATACAACTTATGAAAATTAAAAAATAAATATATATATATTAAAGAAATAATTCGAAGACTAATATTAAAGTATATATTTTTTTTTAATATCTTTTATTTAATTAAAAAATTAATTTATATATAAAATAAAATAAAGTATTTCTTTTATTAAAACATAAATTTTATCAACAAAAATCTATAATTACATAAGAGAGAGAATAAAATAAAAAAATAAAATTAAAAAAATTATTAACACTTTTACAACAAAAAAATATTTATAATCTTAAAAAAAAATAAAAATGAGATGATAATTATAATGATATGTTAAATAAAATTGTAACATATTTTATTTCAATTTTCATCAAAATTAATTTCTAGTTATATTGTTTATAATGTCGAATATGTTATTATTATTCTGATGAAACAAATTACATAAAAAAGTATTAAAAAGTAAAATATTAATTATATAAAGAAGAAAATAACAATATAATAATTTTATTTCTTTCGTTATTATAGAGTTGGGATAAATAATTTTATAAAGATATAAAGATACTAGTAGATACTAGTAGTATCTTTAGATCTACTAGTAGATGGGTTAAAACGATTAAAATCATAAAATATTCAATAAAACAATTTTTGATATTTAACAAGATAAAAATGTAATCAAATTATGAAAAGTTTAAACAAATGGAAAAAATAAAGATTATAATATACATTTATGAAATTTGTTTATTTAATCTTATTATAATAATATATATGAAAAAAAAAAAAAAAAAAAAAAAAGAGTATAATAAAAAATATACATATTATTAATAATTAATTTTTTATAAATTTATCACGAAATCTATAAAATTTTGATTTATTCTGTCTTATAATTTCAAGAATAATGACATTTTTGTTTCTAAATTAAAGCTATCAATTTTTATGCATTTATAATATTATTAATTATTTCAATCATTGAACTAATTTATATATTTTATTCTTTTATTTATATATATTTAAAAAAAAAAAAAAAAAAAAAAAAAACAGAAATTTGGAAATAATTAATATATTTTTTAATTTATATTTATATTCATTTTTTTTTTTTTAAAAAAAAATAAAAATTATTTATTTATATAAACCAATTATTTAATAAAATAAATATAAAGAAAAAAAAAAGTAAAAAAATAAAAATTAAATAAAATAAAATGAACGGATATGATGAAACTTCTTCAAATGTAGTTAAAACAACTACTACTGGGGGTAAAACCAAGATTAAGGTTAGAAAAACACCACAATATCGTCAAAAATCCCCAACTATGAATCCATACTCAAATACTTTAGACCCATTTGCTAATGCTAATAACCATTATATGAATTATTTAGAATGTACTTTAATTCCAACTACCACAACTCAAAATCTTTCTAATCCTTCACTTACTATTCATCCAGCTGATAAAGAAAATAAAGGAATTAAATCGGCATTCAATAATTTAGTTAGTTCATTCTCTGGAAAGAAAAGTAATTATATTAAAATGTATAATTAATCATTATTACAATATATATGCTTTATTTTTATTTATTAAAATTTATATTTGCTTTAATATTATTAATAAATATAACAATGTAAGGTGTATTTTCATCCAGTGAAAAGAAAATGGAAATTTCATCACCATATAATCCAGTACATTTAACACATGTTGGTTATAATCCAGATACTGGTGAATTTTCTGTAAGAAATATGACAAAATAATTTATATTTATAAAAATCTAATTATAACTAATATAGTTATATATATAATATTTATATATATATTTTATTTTTTATCTTATTTTATTTTATTAATAATATATATATATTTTTTTTCTTTTTACAAATATATTAAATTTTAAATTATATATAAAAGGGTTTACCAAAAGAATGGATAAAAATGCTTCAAGAAGCTGGTATTTCAGAACAAGATCAACAAGCTCATCCCCAAGCAATTATTGATGTTATTAGTTTCTATTCTGAATCAAATCAAGAAAAAATGAAAGAACAAATTTGGTCAAAGTTTGATCCTAGTTATTCATATAAAAAGAGTAATGATAAACCTTATTATAGTAAAAAACCATTACCATTACAGTTATCTCAATATCCTAATTTACAAGCAGCTGCAACTGAAAAAAAGAAGCCGCCAGTTCCAGCTAGACCACCACATACTTTAAGTATTTACTCTACAGATATTAAGGGTAATCAAAATCAAACAGGTAATTAATTATTAATGAATAATATATTTTTATATTTTTTATTTATAGAAATTAAAATTACATATATATAATTAATGTCTATGTAATATCTTATTATTATTATTATTATTTATAATTAAAATTATTTATTAAATTAATATTCATAATATATATATAATTTATTATTTTTAATATTATATACTGATTAATTATATAAATTTATTTTTTTATATTTTAAATGTATAATATATATAATGTAATTTTTTTTTAAATATTAAAATATTATTTATATATATAAAATCAAAATTATTTTAAAAATTTATCCAAAAAAAAAAAAGACTTACACAGAAAACCTTCTAATAAGAGTGAAAAAACCAGTTCACCTACAGGATTATTACCATTAACATCACCAGATGATAGTCATATATTACCATCTGAATTAATTGGTCCAAATGATTCTTCATCTGATATAACAGTTCGTCCACGTATTCCAAAGGTTACTTCTATTAAGGAAGTAGTTGATCGTTTAAAGAATATTTGTCATGAAGATGATCCAAGAACAATTTATAGAAACTTTAATAAGATAGGTCAAGGGTAAATATATATATATAAATATTTATATGTATTTATGAATAAAATATAAATATATATTTTGTATATATATAAAAAAAATAATAAAAATAAAACTATTTATTAATAATTTATTTTATGTAATATATAATTATTATTTATAAATATATTTATTATATAATTTTATAATTTTTTATATAATTATTTTACTATTATTATAATTTTTATATAATTATTTTATTATTATAATTTTTTAATAATTAGTGCTTCTGGTGGTGTTTTTATTGCTTATGATAAAGACAATCAACCAGTTGCTATTAAACAAATGAATCTTGAACAACAACCAAAGAAGGATTTAATTATTAATGAAATTTTAGTTATGAAAGAATCTAAGCATAAGAATATTGTTAACTTTATTGATAGTTATCTCTGGAAAGGTGATTTATGGGTATGTTAATATGTTTATTATATTTTTTAAAATAAAACCATTTTAAATATAAATATATTAAATAATCATTATAATAATCATCATAATTAATAATATTCATTAATAATCCTTTAATCATGCATAATAATTAATAATAATAATATTAATAATAATAATATTAATAATAATAAAAAATAATTCATCATGTATGGTTTTTTATTATTAATTTGTTATATTATCTTTATTGTGATTATTAGGTTATTATGGAATATATGGAAGGAGGTTCTTTAACAGATGTTGTCACATGCAATTATATGACCGAAGGTCAAATTGCGGCTGTTTGTAAAGAAGTATGCAGATTATATAATTATTTGAACTTATCATAAATATAAATAAATGAAATTTTTCTTTATATAAAAATAAAGTATAAGTAAATATAATGATATATTATGTTTTTAAAAATATATATATTTATATAATGATAATTATTATAGACTTTAGAAGGTCTTGTTCATTTACATTCAAAAGGTGTTATTCATAGAGATATTAAGAGTGATAATATTCTTCTTTCTATGAATGGTGATATTAAATTAAGTGAGTGAAAATATAAATTTAAAAATATTATTATAACTTCATTGAAATAAATAAATAAAATAATAATAATAATAATAATAATAATAATAATAATAATAATAATAATAATAATAATAATAATAATAATAATAATAATAATAATAATAATAATAATAATAATAATAATAATAATAATAATATATTTATATTTCCATTTAAAATGATGTAATTAATAGCTGACTTTGGTTTCTGTGCTCAATTAAGTGAATCTCAAACTAAGAGAACAACTCTTGTTGGTACTCCATATTGGATGGCTCCAGAAGTAGTTACTCGTAAGGAATATGGACCAAAGGTTGATATTTGGTCTTTAGGTATTATGGCTATTGAAATGATTGAAGGTGAACCACCATATTTAAATGAAAATCCATTACGTGCTCTTTATCTTATTGCTACTAATGGTACTCCAAAAATTAATGATAAGAGTGCACTTAGTCCAGTATTTCAAGACTTTTTAGATGTTTGCTTGGAAGTTGAAGCTGATAAGAGACCAAGTAGTGCTGAAGCCTTAAAGGTAAATATAAATTATAATCTATGATTAATATATTAAATATATTTATATACTATTATTATTATTTTAATGTTATATAAATCATATTATATTGAATTTTTTTTTTTTTTTTTTTTTTTGTTTTTAGCATCCATTTTTAAAGAAGGCAGTTCCATTAACTCATTTAGCACCATTAATTCGTGCTGCTAGAGAACAAATCAAAAAAAATAAAGTAAATTCATAAATTCATAAATAAATAATATAATGATATTCAAAAAATTTAAATATAAATAATGAAAATTTAACAAATAATTTATTTATTTTTTTTTCTTTATTTATATTTTATATGTATCTTGATATAAAATTACTAGCATTAAATTATCATCAATACACCATTATTAATTAAATTATAGATTTTTCTTTAAACTCTTTTTTTTTTTTTTTTTTTTTTTTTTTTTTTAATAATTTTAATTATATATTTATTATATATATAAATTAATCAACTGTCATAATAACAATTTTTTTTTTTAAATATAAATTTTTATTCTTTTTTTTTTTTTTTTTTTTTTTTTTTTTTTTTTTTTTTTTTTTTATATATTCTCTTTTTAATATTTTATTTATTAAATTAATATAAAAATGTTTATAATCAGAAAAAATAATAATAAATAAAATATTTAACATAAAAAAAAATTGAGAGAATTGTAGAGAAAATTTGATTTAATATCATATATCATATATCATTTTAATAATAATAATATAATAATAATGAGAGACAAAAAAAAAAAAAAATAAAAAATAAAAAAAAAAAAAAAAAGAAAATAATAATAATAATAAAAAAAAAAAAAAAGACATAGTTATAAATGTTTTGTTTTATATTTTTAAAAATAGAAGAATATATAAAAATTTTTATTTTTTAATAAGCTTTTTAATATATAGTGAAATCCTTAATAATAACAATAATATATAAAAATTTGTTAATCTAATATGTTTTATTTTATTTTAATTTTATATATTATTTGAAATATAACAATTTAAAAGAAAGTATCTTTTTTTTATATATGTTATTTATATATTAAATCAAACATATATTTGTATATATATTTAAAAAAGAAAGAAATAAAATGTTTAATCAAATACATAAAAATAAGTATCTTTTTTTTTTTTTTTTTTTATATATATTTTATTTATAAATTAAATTAAATAAATATTTATATATTTAAAAAAGAAAGAAATAAAATGTTTAATACTATGTAACATTAAAAAAATATGAAAAAAATAAAATCAAAAAATATGCTAGTAAATTAACGATTTAATTATTTACTTCTATTATGAACTATTTATATATATTTTAATATTTTCTATATATAAATATTTCAAAAAAAAAAAAAAAAAAAAAAAATATATATATATATATATATAATTAAAGATTATTAAAAAAATATATATATAACGAATAAATGATAATATATATATGTCGTATACCTAATTAAAATTAAAGTTTATTAAATTAAGTAAGGTTGTTTATTATTATATTTTATTTTATTTTATATTAATTATATGTACAATCATTTTTTTTTTCTCCATACTTTGGAATATTAATTGAAAAATTTTTATTTAAAAATTTTTAATTTTTTTTTTTATATTGTATTTTTTATTTTATTATTATTATCAATAATTTAATATTATATATATATATATATATATTTTTTTTTTTATCTATTTTGTTTATTAACTATTATTATTATTATTTTTCTATATTTAGTTTTCTTTTAATATTAAAAAAAAATTTTTTTAATATTGAATATTTTTATTTATTTTTTTATCTATCGAATAAATTTTCCATATTATTAAATTATTAATTAATATTTAATTATTATTAGTTTTATGGTTATAATTTAAAGTTTTTAATTTTTACAAAAAAGGAAATAACAACAAATTTTTATATTAATATGGTAATTATAGTATAAATTATAATTAATAAATATTAATTATATATTAAATTATATTTAATGTTTTATTATTTAAAATTTTTATTATATATTATTTTATCTTCTTATTTTATTATTTTAGCATTTTATCTTTTAATTATAAATAATAATTTTTTTTTACCTATAATTTTTATATAATAAAAAGTGAGTTTTTTAAAGTGAGTTTTTTATTTTATTTTATTTTATTTTATTTTTATTTTATTAAATTTTTTATTTTTATTTTTTTTTGAAAATTTTATTTATTTATCTTTTATTTATCTTTTACTAAAATATGACTTTAATAAATTATATTTTTAATTTTATATTATTACTTTATATTTTAATAAATTAGTAATTTAGAAAATATATATTTAAAATAAAAAATATTTGTTTTAATATATTAATTACGATTAATATTAAATAAAATTAAAATTATAAAAATTAAATATTTTATTAGTGTTAATAAAATAATAACACAATTGATTTAATAATTATTAATTATGATTAGTTTTTATTTTATACAAACAAGAAAAATAATATAGTTAATAATATAAAAAATTATATAAAAAATTATATATAAATTAATATGTAAATTATTTTTATTATTACTGCAATATTAGAATATTCAATTGATTAACATCGAATTTTTTTTATGATTTTCAAAGTAACTTAATTACAAATAAAATTTAATATTTACATATATATATTTGATGACTTTTAAAAACAATTATATAAAAAAAAGTTTTTTTTTTTTTTTTTTTTAATATTTAATTTAATATATTAAGAAATAGCAACAAATTAGATTAAATATTATAATTATAAATAAATATTATTAATATTAATTTTATTTTTATTTTTATTTTTATTTTTTTTTTTTTATAAAAATCATTTCAAAATATTTTATATCTGTTGTATATATGTATGTATATATATGAAATAATCATAATAAATAAGAGATGACATAAATATTATAATATATAAATATTTAAATATAAAACTGAAATCAAAGAACGATAACAAATAGAAATAAAAAAATATCAAGTATCAAATAATAAAAAGTATTTAATGATGGTAGTAATTAAATATTTGAAAGGGCGAAGCAAATAAATATAATCCTATTATAAAAAAAAAAGTGAATATATATATAATAGACACATAAACAGGATAAGAAATGACGAAAGATTAGCAATTTCATTTGTTCATAATTTTTCATTTTATTTGAAAAATCTTGATTTATTTATAAAACATTTCTGCTAAATATAAATATAAATATTGGAAGACTCAGCTAAAATACATTATATTTTTCAATTTTTTTTTGAGATTGGGTTAATGATAATAACAAAAATTTTATAATGGTTTTTTTTTTTTTTGTGAATGGAATTTTTTTAACAAAACTCACAACTATAAGTAAAATTTGGAAATAATCAATTAAAATGAAATAAAATTAATTAATTAATTAATAAATATGTAATAATAACAATAATAAAAAAAGGAACAATTATTATAATCAAAACAATGGAATAACAAAATTTAATTTATTATATATAAATGGATAGTTTGTTAGATTATCATATTTTATTATATTATATATCAATATTTCATCAATATTATTTTGTTTTAATTCTAAAAATTGTAAAAGTTAATTACCTTTTTTTTTTTTTCTAAAATTTTAATTTATAACATATATTTCGTAATATTAATTCAACAAAACAAACAAGCGAACATATGGAACTATTAAAAAAAGACTTTAATTAAAATATTATAAATATTATATATAATTATTTTAAAAAATTTATAAATATAAAATAAATCATTATTTTTATTATATTTTATAATGGATAAACCATTTTATTTAATTTTTTGAAATTATATTTTAACAACTGATTATAATAATTATAATATTTTTAATTTTCATTTAAAAATTATATTATGAAGTTTTATAACGATTATTAACTAAATAAAAAAAGAGATAATATATATAAATATTGATTTTTTTCAGTGTTAGATAATTTATTATATGTTGCTAATACTTTAATTATCTTTTATTATAAATATATATTTAAAAATTTTTTATAAATATATATATAAATAATTTTTTTTGCCATATAATATATATGCTTTTTTCTTTAAAAATTTGATATATATTCAATATAAATATACTTATTGATAAAATACATATTGTTTCACAAGAACTAAAACTAAAAACGAAATTGAACAATATATGTATTTCATAATTTTATAATAATATTAACTGTAAAAGTAAAAAAAATAAAAAAAAAAAAGAAGGATAAAGGTAATATATATATTCAATTGAAATTTATATATATTTATGTTTTTATTTATTTATTTTTTTTATAGTAATTATTAAATTTTAAATATATTTATATAATAATAATAATAATAATAATAATAACAATAAAAATTAAAATGGAAAAATTTAAAATAATGAAGAGGGGAAAAAAAATTAGATGTCAAGTACACCTTTAAGTAAATCTACTACCAATTCCCCAGTAATTGGTAGTAGAAAGAACTCATTAATTGGTAATAGTACTCCTTCACCAAATCGTCGTAAGGCTTCTTTTGTTGAACGTACTAGTGCTGCTATTGAAGCAAAGTTTTCACCCAATATGATACGTAAGAGTTCAAGTCATTCTGTTCATTCAATTATTTCTTCACCTGCTATTGATAAAGGTGGTAGTAGTGGAGCTGGAAACTCATCATCAGAAGATGTACAATATTCTATGTCAGTATCGGATTATGAAATAGGAAATCCAATTGGTATTTTTTTTTTTTAAATTTAAAATATCATAATTATTATTTTTTTTATAAATAAAATTTAAAGATTAAATCATAAATTTAAATATAAGGAAAAATATTAAATATGACAATAAAATATATAATAATATAGTAATAACAAAAACGACATAATAGTTACAATAATTAATATAATAATTAATAATATAATAAAAAGTAATAATAGTTATAATGAATTCAATAATAATAATAATAATAATAATAATAATAATAATAATAATAATAATAATAATAATAATAATAATAATAATAATAATAATAATAATAATAATAATATATGAATAATTTTTAAAATCGTATAATAAATAATAAATAAATGTCCTTTATTATTATTATTATTATTATTGTAGGTTATGGTTCATCCGCTGTTGTATATATTGCTAAATATAAACCTTTAAATAAAAATGTTGCTATTAAAATGATCGATTTAGATATGTTTGAACGTAATCAAATTGATGAATTGAGGGTATGTTATATATATATATATAAATTATTATAAAATAAAAATTATGAAGTATTTAATACTATATACAATATATATACTAGTAATTAAATAAATGCAATAAATTAAATTATAAAATAATTATTACTTTATATTTTCAATTCTTTTCTTTTATATTTTATCAATAAAAAGAAAGAAATACAAATTATGAATCTATGTAGACATCCAAATCTTTTACCAGTTTTTGGTTCTTTTGTAAACGGATCTAAATTGTATATTGTTACTCCATACTTATCTGCTGGTAATAATTACTTATTTACTTTTTATTTTTATTTTTTATTTTATTATTTTAAAATAGTATTTACTTTTTATTTTTATTTTTTATTTTATTATTATTTTAAAATAGTATTTATTATAAAATATTGGAGAGTAGTATAAAATATTGGAGAGTAGTATAAAAATAAAATTAACTATTTTATATAAATAAAATGAATTATAGTGATAATTATTATTATATGATTTTTTTTATTATATTTTATTATGTTTTACCATATTTTATATTATTTTATGGATTTAATTTTATTTTATTTTATTTATTTATTTTTATTTATGCCATAAAAAATTTAAAATAGTTAAATATATTATGTAATATATAATATTACGTTATATTACTTTTATTTATTTATTATTATTTTAATTAATTAATTAATTAATTAATCAATTATTATTATTATTATTATTATTATTATTATTATTATTATTATTATTATTATTATTATTTAGGCTCATGTTTAAATTTAATGAAATATGCATATATGGATGGTTTTGAAGAATTGGTTATTGCTACAATTTTAAAGCAAGCATTACAAGGTTTAGATTATCTTCATAAAAGTAAATTAATTCATCGTGATGTTAAAGCCGGTAATTTATTAATAGATGAAGATGGTTTAGTTCGTTTGGGTGATTTTGGGGTGAGTTCTTCATTAATGGAAACAGGTGAACGTAAAGGTTTACGTAAAACTTTTGTTGGTACTCCATGCTGGATGGCTCCAGAAGTTATGGAACAATCAGGCTATAATTATAAGGCTGATATTTGGAGTTTTGGTATCACTGCATTAGAATTAGCTACTGGTCATGCTCCATTTGCTAAATACCCTCCAATAAAGGTAAATCAATGAATTTATTATATTAATAAATTATTTAATAAGCAAATAAATAAATGAATAAATAAATAAATAAATAAATAAATAAATAAAAATTAATGAATTAAATATTTTTATTAAAAGGTTTTAATGCTAACTTTACAAAATGAACCACCTACTCTGGATAGAGATCAAGCAAGTCATAAATTTTCTAAAACATTTAAAGAAATGATTGATTCTTGTTTAATTAAAGATCCATCGAAACGGTAATTATAATAAAGAAAGATATTATTAAAATAATAGTAAATAATTATATTATATTAATAAATTCTATATAAATATTATATAATTTAAATATAATATTAATAAAATATCTTTTATTATCATTTTATTTTATATTATAAATCGTATAATATATTATTTATATTATATGTTTATTATATTATATATTTATTTTTAATAAATTATATTGTATTATGCTATATAATTTATATTTATTATTATAATTAAATTAGTCCAACATCTGAAAAATTACTTCAACATCCATTTTTTAAACAAGCTAAAAAGAAGTCTTATTTAGTATCAACTATTTTACAAAATGTACCACCATTAACTCATATTACTCATATAAAAAGTAAGTAAAATCGAAGCATAATTGTACTTATATTAAAAATAAAATATAATACATTTATTATTAATTATATAATATTAATATAATTATATTAAAATATATAATATGATACACTTATAATATTATTTTATAATTAAATTATTATTATTAATATTATTTTTATTATAATTAAAATAATTGTTAATAATTATCATTTTAACAATTGAAAATAAATTTTTACTTAAATTATTGAAGAAGCACCACAACCAAAGGTTAGTCATGAGAAAGGAATTTCATGGGACTTTGATAATGATTCAAATATTAGTGGTTCTGAACTTCAAAAAGAAGAAAGTACTCCAAATTCTATTGAATCAGTTTCTGAAATTATGAGTAATAATTCAAAACAAGTATCACCAGATAATTCAACTGAACAATTAAATTCTAAAATGGTTAAATTTAATGAAGAACAAAATAATGCTACTACAAGTAAATATAGATGATATGAACACCCACATATATATATATATATACATTTTTATTTGTTATTATTATTATTATTTATACTTTTATATATTAGTAAATAAATATTTAAAATTATATTTAATATTAAAATGTATAATTTTTTTTTTTTTTTTTTTTTTGATTATATTATAATAAATATTATATTATATAATTAACTTAATAGATACCACTAATAATACATTACCAAGAAAAGGCAGATTTATTTTAGATTCAGAAAATATTAATACTTCAATTAGTGTCCTTAATTCTGCCAGTGAATCAACACCTGCTACTGCTTCCTCACAAAATACAGAAATTAAAAAAGGAAGATTTAGTTTACTTGATAGTAGTAATACTGAAAATCGTTCTAGTATTGATATTTCAGAAGGAGGTATATAATTATAAAACAAATATTAAATGAAATGATATAAAATGAGTAAAATGATATAAAATACTATAAAAACAATAAAATAAAAATATAATCTATAATTTATTTATTTATATTTATTTTTATATTATAAATTAAATAAATAATAATATTTAATTATACAATATTATATTTTTATATTATAAAACAAAAAATATAATATATTTATTTTCCTTTTTTTTCTTTTAATTTTATAGAGAAAAAAGGAAGATTTGAAGTACAAACCTCACCAACTATGTCTAGTAATGATGTTGTTAAACATAGCAGATTTACATGTGAAATAAATTCAGCGCAACCAGGTAAAATTAATTATTAAAAAATTATTAGATTCAATAAGGATAGTTATATATTAAAAAAAAAAAAAATTCATAAATTTAAATTTTATTATTATTATTATTATTATTATTATTATTATTATTATTATTATTATTATTATTATTTTTTTTTTTTTTTTTTTTTTTTTTGAATTTTAAAAATATTTATTTAATATATAATTAGGTGGTAATGATAGTCAAAAACAAATAAATGAACGCTTAGATCTTATGCTAAAGCAATCTGAACGTCAATTCTATATGCTAAATGAGTTAATGTCATCATTAAATGTTAAACAGAAAAATACACAAGACACTAAAGAGAAAAGGTATATAAATAAAAAAATTTTTTTTTTTTTATAATAAAAATAATAAAAAATATTAAATGCATGAATAATAATAATAATAATAATAATAATAATAATAATAATAATAATAATAATAATAATAATAATAATAATAATAATAATAGTAATTATAAATAATACCAATAATAAAAATCGGTTTTAGTAATTGAATTATTTTAATTAAATTTATTTAATTTTATTCTTTATTTTTTATTTGTAAAATTATAATTAATAGTATACCAAATGTTCTTGATACTGTTGTATGTATTATATGATAATTTATAAATATATATTAAATATATATTCACTAATCATTTTAAAAAAAAATATTTATAGAATACATTAAATAATCAAATTCAAAGCTTAATGAATGAGATTGAAGGATTACAAAAGGAAAATATTAGTATTAGAACTGAGTTGGAAAATAAAAATAAGATGAATGAACAATTATTGGCAGAAATTGAGCTATTAAGAAAAAAGAATGAGGAACTACGGTCATAAAATATATTTATATTAGTAAACTCTATTAAGTTAAAAATCAATTCAAAAAAAAAAAAAAAATATTTATGGATAAAACCAATATATTTTTATTTAATTTTATTAACATTTTATAATTTTTTTTATAAATAAAATATATAAACAACTTTTTAAAATAAATAAATAAATAAATAAATAATAAAAAATAAATAAATAATAATAATAAATAAATAAATAATAATAAAAAATAAATAAATAAATAATAAATAATAAAAAAAAATAAATAAATAATAAATAATAAAAAATAAATAAATAAATAATAAAAAATAAATAAATAAAAAATAAATAATAAATAAATAATAAATAAATAAGTAAAAAAAATAAATAATAAATAAATAAGTAAAAAAATAAATAAATGATAATGAATAAAAAAAGAAAGCTAATAAAATATAAAATCAAAACAAACAAATAAATAAATAAATAAACAAACAAACAAATAAATAAATAAATAAACAAATAAATGAATGTGAATAATTAATTCAATTAAATAATTAAACATTCAAATAATACTATTGAAAATAATTACATTCAAGTGAATGGTTGTATATTGTATAACTAAATTTCTAAATAAATAGTTACATAATACGAAAGAAATAAAATAATATATTTGTAAATAAGAATTTTAATAAAGACATATCTCTATATATGTTTATATATATAGAGAGAAATATATAGAGATATGTATAAGTAATAATTTAAATTTATAATAAAAAGTGTATAACTTATAAATATTAATCTTTAATATATTTAAATTTAAAATTTTAATAGTAATAAGATTTTAAACCTAACTGGAAATTATAAAGAAAATGAAAAAAAAAAAAAAAAAAAAAAAAGAAATATAACGAAATAAAAAAGATGTATAATCATATATATATATTAATAATACTAAAAAATGCTTAATATAAATAATTAAATAAAAATATATAATCAAATAGTATTAATAATAATAATAAGTAAAAAGTAATAATAGTAATAACTAAGTAATAATAATAAGATAATAAGAATATCGAGTAATAATAACAAGAATAACAATATACAATAAAAAAAAAAAAAAAAAAAAAAAAAAAAAAAAAAAAAAAAAAAAAAAAAAATTAATAATTAAATTAATAAATATTGTAAATATTATCCATGGTTAACTTTAATATGTTTTAAAAAAAAAAAAATTCGATTCATAAAACATAGTTTTTATTTCAATTATTAAATTAATAAATTAATATAATAAAATATTATTGAACTTTATTTCAAATAATTTTTTATAATATTTTGAATTTCAAAATACCTATATTTCAAAAAAGAAAAAAATTTATTTTTGATATATAAAAGAATTCGGAAAATATAATTATTGAAAATTTTTAATCATTAAAAGTAGTACAATATCAGTTAATCTAAATTAAAATATTAACATTAAAGTTTATAAAATTTACTTTAAATACTGTATAAAGTAAATATTGAAAAAAAAATCCGGTAAATTTCTTTTTTTTTTTTTTTATTTTTATTATAATATTATTATTATTATTATTATTATTATTAATTAAATATCATTTTTTAATTTATTATTATTTTTAAAATTGTTTTTATTTTTACAACTTTTCTTATATTTTAAATACATATATTTAATACAACAACAATAATAGTATTTTAATTGTCCTAATAATCATTTATACATACATTATAGATATAAACATATTTTTTTATTTTTTAAATAAATTAAAAATTTATATTAATGCTAAAAATTAGTCAAGGTCAAATTAAGGAAAATTGTGACAACATAAACGATAATAATAATGATTATCCCAATTTATCTCTAAAAACAAAATTATTAATCAAGAAAAAATTCAGTGAAAGTGATGATGTAATTTTTTATATTTTATTTTATTTTTTTTTTTTTTTCCTTTTATTTTTTTTAATAATATGGGAAAAATTCAATTAATTAATGAAAATAATATTTTTATTTTATTTATTATTTTTAACTTTTTTATTTCATTTTTGTTATATACATAAAAGGATGAACTAAATGAAATATTGTATTCATTAGATGACTTTGTCGATATTGCTAATAATTTTGAAGATCCTGATTGTTCATGTAGAAAAGAATTAAGTTTTCTTTTATGGAGAAGGTCACTATAAACTATAATTATTAATATTTTTTAATTTTATATAAATTTATAATAAATTATCATCGTTAATCATTAATACAGATCTGAAAGGAAGATCATAAAGGATAATTATCATTTTTTGAGTCATGAAAATTTTATTGAGAAAATTACTCAATTTTTTGACGAAGATTATTATTATGATATTGAAAGTGAGGTATATAAAAATAAAAATACAAATACATAATATATAAATATTGAGCATTAATATTTTATTTTTTATTTCTAAATATAATAAAATTTATCATGTAATTCTCCATTTCATATTTAAATAAAATGTTTTTATTTGATATGTAATAAAATAAATAAATCAAATTCTAAAAAAAGGCATTACAAAATGTAGTAAGTTTATTTATTGAATTAATTACTCCAAGCTATTATGAGGAAGATTACTTAGATGACCATGTAACAAAATGGACTTTTGGTATTCATGAAATATTTTCTGAGTATGATTCATTACCATTATATCCAGAAGAAAATAAACTAATACAAGTACGATATAAGTTTTTATGATATATTTAATTTAAGTAATAAAATTAAAATATATTATCAAAAAAAAAAAAAAAAAAAAAAAAAAAAAAAAATAATTAACAAAAAGCAAAAAAAAAAAAATTGATTATTAATTTATATATGTGTGATATTTATTTATTTGTTATTTATATATTTATATTATTTAATTAATAAAAAAAAGGAAAGGATAGAAAACTTATATAGACATTCAAGTAATATTTATGAAAGATTTATATCGAGATTCTTTTTTATATTTTTTATTGATGAAAGTGATAAAAATACTGCAATTTCAGCAAAGAATGAATTAAATGAATCCTTTTTGATTTCAAAGTTTTTATTATTTTCTTGGAAATTTGGAGGAAAAAACATAAGATCATTATTAAAAAAATTATGCTATGACGATATGTAATATTTATTTATATTAATTCTTTCATTTAATATAATAATATTATTTTTTCTTAATAATAAATAATATTATTAAATATTTAAATAATTAATGTATAATTAGACTTTTGACAGATTTATTATCTGTATCAATTTGGAGAATAATTACCGAATATGATGTTTACAATTCAAAATTTGTGTCTAAAGCATTATGGATGATCATTTACTTGTTTGAAAATTTAAATGAGAAGTAATTTATATATATATATATATATATAATTATAATAAATATATAAATAAATAAATAAATAAATAAATAAATAAATAAATAATAATAATAATAATAATAATAATTATAATAATAATAATAATAATAATAATAATAATAATAATAATAATAATAATAATAATAATAATAATAATAATAATAATTATAATAATATATATATATATATATATATATTAAGTAATCCTTTTCAACATTTTGCATATGTTACTCTGGTTCAACTTTTTATAAATAAAGATGATATGCCTTTATTAGACAACTTAATGGAAGAAGAAGTAGATATAAATTTCAAAACTATTACGGAAAAAATATTTTATTTTTCATTAAAAAATTTAAAAAATATTACTATCAATAAAGAACTTACATCAAAGTTTTTAAGAAAAATAAATGAAAGAGAGGAAGTTAATAATATATCTCTTGCCATTATTAAATTCTTTTCACTTCAGTATGTTCATATTATATAATTTAATATTAATTATCATTGTATAAGTGTCTTAATTGTTATTTATTATAATTATTTTATGATAATAAAATGGATAATATATATACTATATATATTAGATTAGCAAATATGAAAAAAGTTTATGAATATAGTCCATTAAAATTAGTCAATAAAGAATTATTATGGATTTTAATTAATTCAAAAAGCATGGTATATAATTAATTAATTAGTTAATTATATTTATATATACAGAATTTATTCAAAATTTATAATATTTGTTGGAATTATATTATTTTAATATATTATATTATTCTTATATAAATATATATAAAATCTTAATTAATACATAAAGAATATAAACTTATCAAAATCAGTTAATCAGAATATAGTTTACAATGTAGAAAATAGTTTTTTATATAATAATTTATCCAATTATCAAATTTATTCAACTATTTCATTTGGACAAAAACCGGTTTTGTACAATCTAGAAATTTTATTGGGCACTTATTACATTGAAAAAGATTCAATTACTGAGCTAACTTCTTATTTTTTGGATGAAGTGAAAAATATAAAATTGGATACTCTAAAAAAAGATGATAAAAAAAAGATTATATTTAACGAAAATAAATTGAAAAAAGCTTCTACTACAAAAAGTAGACGTGATAATAAAAAAATATTTCTAAGCATGAAAAATAATCAGGAAAATGATAATAGCACTGATAGTGATAGTATCAATAACATAAATGATACATTAAAACAAAATATTCTTCGTCATCATCGATCATCATTTGTTTCTGAAAAAAGTATGAAATCAATTGAAGAATGGAGAACAAATTTCTTTAAACTAAATGAATTATTGATTAAATATAAGAGAAGAAATGGTTTTGTCAAAGATAATAATAATACTAATGATGTAAATAGATATAATCCTTTACACAGACATATATGGAATATATATTGCATAAATGATATATTTTTCAGAATTATTAATAAATATTTTATCTTTCAGAATGATGAAGGTGCTTCAGAATTATATAACATCGCTTCATCAATGAATGAATCTTCAAAAAAATTAAATTTTTCAAGTATTATTACTCAGCTATGTTCTAATTATATGAATATGTTGATAGATGTTCGAAATAATAATGCCTATTCTAATGAGTATTTGTATCTTATGACTATTATACTTTCTAACATTGAAAAATGGTTGAAAACATTCTATTGTAAGCCAACCTATTGGATAAAATTACTTGATGACATTATAAAAGTATTACTTCCTTTCCACCTTTTAGAATCTTTTAATATACCAGTTGAAAGTATTACTCTTGGTTTATCAAATAATGAATTTCAAAAATCTAGTAATTCTAATTCTGATCATAGTTCTAATCATAAATCTAGTAATTCTATTTCTATACCATCCATTTCAAATGAAAATAATAGCAATAGTAATGTAAATAATATAGATAGTATACCAAAGAGCCTACCTATTATTTATGAAAATGATAATTCAAATAAATTATCATCTTCTTCTTCTTCACCAACAGTTCTTCCTCCAATATCATTATCAACCATTGCAAATGAAATAAGATCTAAGAATTCAGAAAAGAAGATGAAGAGAGAAAATTCTTTTGAATCATCTGATACAAAATCAAAACCTTCCTCACCTTCTCAAGCTTCAAGCTTCAAATCTTTATCAAGATCTTCATCAGCGTCATCAATAAATTTTATTGATGAAGCATCAAATCTTATTAATAATAATAAATACCCATTGAAACATGAAAGACTTGATATCAAAAATGAGATAAAATTATTTTTATTGAAATCTATTTTGAAGAATATAGAGGAAACCATTCGAAATTGTAATTTTGTTCCTTTAAATTTAAATTCTATATCATTGCCAAGTATAAAAAATCATAAAAGATCTGTATCGGCTATTCAAAAAAAGAATATATCAATTAATTTTCCTCATATTAAGGTGCCATTACCTCCAAGCATTAAAAAACCAAAAAATCAATCAATACAAAAAAGGAGAACAATAGTAGCTAGTAATAAGAGTAGTATTAAATCATCATTGGAACAGGTAAATAAATTTGAAAATACTGAAAACTCTGATTTTAATGGTTCTAAAAATATAAATAAATCAGATACCATAAATTCTGATGATACTACAGATTCTGAAATTTATGATGATTTTGATAGTCATAGCAGTGGTTCCTCTAGTAGAAATAAAGAAAGTAACAATGAAGATGATGATCTTAATTTTCAAATTAAAAATAGTAATATTTACGAACAGGAAACAAACTATTTTATTCAATTTAAATTGAAAGACTATATTCAGTTAATAAAACAATATAATGAAGAATTAAATGATATTAAAGTTAATTGCAGAAACCATTTAATTTCATCACTTCAAAATCTACTAGAAAAGCATGTTGCATTCCTTCAGTATTATTATAAGAAAATCGTTGATAATACAAATTCAGAAGGGTCAAAATCACATTATACAAGACAAAGACAACATACAGCTATAGAGTCTTCATTAAATACTCAGTCATATCCAAAAATTGAATCTCTTAAAAAACCAGTTTTACTACCAAAATCATTGTCTTATAAATCAAGCTTAAGAGATCCACTACTAATTCAAAATCGATATAAATTATATTCTCCTTCATCCTCTACAAAAACACCTTTACATGTTAATGTTACTAATATTGTTTTGGAACCAATTAAACGTAATCAAACTAAAATACCAAGTATAAAAACCGAAATAAAATCTAATTCCACTTAATTCCATAAATAAAATCAGATGAATTTAATATATATAACATTATAAATTTTTAGCATAAAAAAATATTGAGCTTATTCCTATTAAATTACTTTAATATCTATAAAATTAAGAAATACTTCCATAATTTTAATTTAATATTTTAATATTTTATTCATTTCAGTATATTTATTATTTTTTTTTTTTTTTTTTTTATATATATATATTATTTTAATTCATCAAACTAAATTATTAAATTTTAATTTCATCAATAAATGAATAAACAAATAAAGTTAAAGTTCTTAATAATTGCGGCTGTAAAAAAAAAAAAAAATAATAATAATAATAATTTTAGTATAATTTTAATTGTTTATTTTAATTGTTAATCAATTACTATTTTTTAATATCATAAACTATTCATAATAATTCATATATTTAAAAAGATAAAAAGAAAAAATATTATTTTATACTATTATTTATAATTATTAAATATTGATATTTATTATTAATGAATAATTATTTTTGAATATATAATAACGAAATTTAATTATAAATAAATAATAAAATATATTTATTTTTATAATAATAATTAATAGTAAATAATGAATATACGTGTATTATATATTAATTGTAAATAATATATTATTCAAATATATTTATATATAATGTAATAATTTAATGAAATATATTATAATTATTAATAAAATTTTTATATTTCAATTATTGGATTTCAATAACAAATACTATGACATGATTGGACAAATAAATTTATCAAATTACAATTATTAAGAAAAGAAATTAATATTATTCATTTTTTTTTCCTCCTCTCTCAATATATATCATCTGTAATTCGAGATGGTAATTATTTTTGATTAATGAATTATTTGAAGTGATTAGTAATAGTTTATATAATAGATGAATTAAATATAAAGAGAAAATATGAGATGGATGAATAAAAATATTAATAGTGTTGAAATAATAAATGAAATAGGTTAACATTCCAAAGACCCGTAAGACTTTCTGTAAGGGTAAGAAGTGTAGAAAGCACACCCTCCACAAGGTTACTCAATACAAGACTGGTAAGGCTTCTCTTTTCGCTCAAGGTAAGAGACGTTATGACCGTAAGCAAAGTGGTTTCGGTGGTCAAACCAAGCCAGTTTTCCACAAAAAGGCTAAGACTACTAAGAAGATTGTCCTTCGTTTAGAATGTACCGTCTGTAAGTACAAGCAACAATTAGCCATTAAGAGATGCAAGCACTTCGAATTAGGTGGTGAAAAGAAGGTAATGTTATAAAAATTTTATAAATTAATTTTTTTTTTAACAGAAAGTTTGTAACAATTTTTAATTTATTTTTATTAATTATAAATAATAGACCAAGGGTGCCGCCCTCCAATTCTAAGTTATTTTATATTCAAATATTTTTGATATTAAAATCCACTTGAAATGGATATATACACTAATAAAAATTGTGCATTGTTCACAAATGTACATAACAAAAAAAATAAAAAATAAAAATATTCGTGTTGATATTGATATAAGGAAATTTAGTGTTATGGAAACATTTAAACTTTAGTATTTTATTTGTAAATATATATTATATTTATATTCTAATTATTTTTCTTTTTGATATTAGAAATAATTATATATAAATATTATGATGAATCTAATCAAAGAGTCAAGCACTGAATATAGAGATTTATATTCATTGATGACAATTGTTATTCTGATAAATATTTATATATATTATATGTTTTTAATATTTAAATTATAATATTAATTTTAATATTAAAAATATAGTTTTAAATTTTTAATAAAATTAAATTTATTTAAAATATATATATATTATAAAATTCATAATTATGTGTATAAAATTAGTTATAAATGAAGAGTAATATAATGTTAAATGAAAATTGTTGAAATAATTTGGGTTATATTTTAATTATTTGTGTTAAAAGATTTAATTATGAAATAATTGGAATACCAAAGGAAGTTTAATAATTGTTAAGTTAAATAGGTGAAAAAAAAGAAATTCAATATATTTACTATGAAAAAAAATGGTGAAATAATTTTAATTTAAAAATATTAAATTTACGTAAAAATGTTATACAAATAATTATAAATTATTTTTGTTTAGAATAAAAATTTGTATATACAAAAGTTATGTCATATAAACATTTATAATTATTTATAATTGATAATTATAAATTTGAACCGTAATAATTTCTTTTATTTAATAATTAAAAAATTTCTTTAAAATATTTCTAATAAGGTGATTTTAAGATATTAATAAAATAAATCCCCGAGCAGGGGTGTACTCGATTTATGTATTTAAATCGCCTGCAAGGGGAATTAACTTTACTCTTATAAAGTAGATCCACAGTACTGGTGCAAAATAGTAGTAAAGTTATATTTTGTGTTAATTAATAACATTATGCGCAATGGTAATGTTATTGGTAAAATTTTTCTGGTGAACACTCACTGCGGAATATAATGGTGCATTTTTGGAACATTGTTAAATAAGTTACACCCAAGAATTAGTAATACATTTTCATTGTATTTCTATTTTCATGTAGTATTACTATTCTCATGTAAGAATCTATTGTATTCAATTGTATTTCAACTTTATATTTCATGTATCACGTTGTAAGAGATTGATTCACTCTAAATCTTGTAGTAATTTATTTAACTCTTTACTAATTTTGTGCCATTTTATTTCATCAATTCAATCTTAGTCATTAAATACTTTATGATATTCAATTTAAATAATATACTGAAAAAAGTGCTAAATCAAATTATTTTTCAATCATTCAACAAACTACTAATTATCGAAATTATTTACTCCAAAAAGATATAAAATTATTACAATTCTCATTATACTCAAGACTTTATAATAAAAATTGACTTTTTTTTATTTTTTTTTTTTTTTTAGTTATTAATTTTTAGTTTTTTATTACTATTATGGAAATCCAATTTATAAGAAATAAGAATTTCATTCTAAGAGGTTCAAGGTGCCACGGTATACCAATGGAGAATACGAAACTACTCTTTATCCGCGGACTTCGATCTTGGCCAGAAATCAAAATGAGAAGACATTTAAAGAAAACTCTGAATGAATTAAATGATAAGGTTTTATCAGTTAAACGTATTGCTAATTTTAATGATGCATTCTTTAAAATTAAAATAGTAGGTAATGAAGAAGAATTAACATCTATTACTGATTGTATTGTTAATAGTTTCAAACGTGCTTCAATTAACGTTATTAATTGTAGCAAAAGGAATCATAAATACAGTTTTTCTTCACTCAAAAGGAAACATTTTGCCTTATCAGAAAAAGTGAATTCATCTTATAATATCAACTTATTCACTACTTCAAATTCAAATGCAGATTCAAGTCAAAATTCAAATTCAAGTTCAAATACAGATTCATGTTCAAGTTCAAGTACAAGCTCAAGTTCAAGTTCAAGTACAAGTTCAAGTACAAGCTCAAGTTCAAGTTCAAGTACAAGTTTAAGTACAAGTTCAAGTACAGGTTCAAGTTCAAGTTCAAGTCCAAGTTCAAGTACAATTTCAAGTTCAAGTTCAAGTACAAGTTCAAGTACAAGTTCAAGTTCAAGTTCAAGTTCAAGTACAAGTTCAAGTTCAATTTCAAATTTATGTTTAAATTCAGTTTCAAGCTCAGATTCAAATTCAAATTTCAGTTCAATCAATTATTATAATTCCAATAATATTAATAACACTCATATTAATAATAATACAGTTAAAGAATTTTCTCTATGTGTCAGTTGGAATACTAATGGATGGAACTTTGATAAAAAAGACAGTGTTGAATTCTTTATTTCAATGTACAAACCACTTTTCTTATGCTTTCAGGAAACAGGAAATGGTTCAGGTTCTAGCAGTAAATATCCATGTCGAGTATCATTAAAAAACTACAAACATTTCTTCAAAAAAGCTAATAATGAAATTCCCGGTAAAAGAGGTCTTTATATTGGGTTTCATAATTCTTGTCAAGCCTCTCTTGAAAACAACACTTATGAGTATATTATTTCCTTGTATACTTATAATTTTTGGAATTTCACTAAATGTTCTATTGGTAATGTGTACGTACCTCATAGTGGCCATAGCCTTCATGCTAGAGCTGCTAGAATTGAAATATTGTCTTGGTTAAATAGTCACTCTTCTCATCCTTCAATGTTGGTTGGTGATTTTAATTTACCTACTGAGAAATTAAGTAATTTGCTCTCTAAATTTAGTAATTGGAAAATTCTTCCCTTATGGGGCTCCCCAATTTCATGGAGTAGAGGTAATAGAGAATCTGATATAGATCATGCGATTGTCAATGATCATATGTTAGATTTACTTTCATATGGTACTTTTATTGACTTTCCCCCCATTTCGGATCATAAACCTTTATTAATAAAAGGTAAATGTTTTTCATCAGTTAATTCAGATAATTCTTTCTCTCTGCCTAAAAAGACAGTTAAATGGGATAGATTAAAATGTATAAATGAAAAAGAATCAATTTTTGACAACAACTATTTTAGTGTATTAGAGGAAGTGATTCCAGATCCTAATATTAGTATTGATGATATTTCAAAGAAATTTATTTCAACTTCATTCAATATTGCTAAGGAACTTAATATCACGTCAATTTCAGAAGTTCGAAAATCTTTTTTTCATATGTCGCAGAAAATATTTAATTTGCAAAAACTCAAAATGAAATTATATAAATCCATTAAAAGAAGAGGTTCTTATCATAATTTAGATGAATTTGAAGAATTAATTGATAAATATAATAGAATGTGCAAAATTATTCATCATATGTGTAATATTTATAGGAAAACTGAATACCAACATTGGATTAATACAGGATGTGAATATATGAAATCTCATAACCCTAAAAAAGCTTGGAAATGGCTTAAAACAACAGCAAAAGTAGATAAATTTAAAAATATGTCAAATTCTCCAGTAAAGGACAAAAATGGTAAACTAGCTACTTCTACTAAAGAACAGTTAGAAGTATGGCACAATCACTATAAAAAAACTTGCTTCAAGCCATTCTGATATCAATAGTGCATTAATCGAATGGTATAATAAATTTTCCAATGGAACAATTAGGTATACGAGACACAATGAATGGGATATAAATCAAGACATCAGTATAGAAGAAATTAGAGAAGCAATTTTGGCTACTCCAAATTTTAAAGCTTCAGGCCCGGATGGAATTCCTATTGAATTTTATAAAGCTTTAATTCCTCCGGATGACGAAAATTCAGTAAATAATTCTTCTTCTGGTTTAAATTGTTTACAGAAGATATACTCAAGAATTTGGAATGGAGAATTTCCTAGCTCATGGAATGAAGCAAGTATTATATCTATTCCTAAAAAAGGAGATGATCTATCTGATTGTGACAATTATCGAGGTATCTCTCTGATTAACAATGGTATTAAACTCATTTCGAAAATAGTCTCCAAAAGAATTTCAGAATATGGACTTAAAAATAATTTTATTAGGCCAGAGCAATTTGGATTTCGTACTAAAGAAGAATGTGTTAGTTTATTTATTTCAATTCGAGAAATTTGTCAAAGGCGTAAAAATGATAATAAAGAAACTTACCTAGCTTTTCTAGATTTAAAAAAGGCATATGATTCTGTTCCAATAGGTAATATTTTATATAAATTAGATGCTTTAGGTATTAGAGGTAAATGTTATCAATTTATAAAAAATCTATATTTGACATCCAAAGCTAGTGTTAAAATTGATGATCAATATTCGGAATCTTTTAATATTATGAAAGGAGTTAGACAAGGTTGTCCACTATCACCAATTCTTTTCAATCTTTTTATTAATGACATTTTTAATGATGTTTCAGAACTTGGAATTCCTTTAGGCGAATCTAGATGTTGTGGTGGACTCTTTGCAGATGATATTGTTTTATGCGCACCGTCAAGAACTAAGTTGAAAAAAATGCTTAAGAAGGTAAATGAATGGGCTAAATTTAATATGATGAATTTTGGAATTAATAAGTGTGCAACGATGGTGATTCGACCAGACACACCTCTTTTTCAAAATAAAAGAGATCCTACTTTTTATCTTGCTGGTCAACCAATTCCAATAACTAAATGTTATACCTATTTAGGTATACCATTTGATAAAAGCTTATCGTTGAAACCTATTATTAAATTACTTAACTCTAAAGTAACTAAAGCTCTCTTTTCTGTTAGTAAATTTCTTTCAAATTCCAAAATTCCTATTCCATTTAAGAAGATTATAATTAACTCTTATGTACTTAGTAAAGTCTCTTACTTTGCACCTTTACTTGGTTCGAATAAAACGAGAACAAATAATACTCAGAAATTAATTAATAAAGGATTAAGATGGATTGCAGGTATACAAAAAGCCAAATCATTTATTAATGTATATTCTATTTCAAAAGATTTACATATTCCTCCATTGTCAGCTAAGTGTGCTTTGTCTCAGGTCAAATGTTTTGATAAATGGAAAAATTCAAATTGTATTATTTCCTATTTAGTTAATAATATTCCAAAATCTAGAAAATATACATGGACAAAAGAAAGTAGAACTCTTAAACGTAAACTAGAGAAAAGAGGTAATAACGATAATAAAATCAAGGATTTTTATTGGAAAAGAGATATGAAAATCAATTCTATTAAAGCTGAGTTTTATGACAAAAACAAATTCGAAGAAACATCAAAATTTATAAAACTTTGTTATGACTATCCTGATCTTTCATATGGTTTCTATTGGCTATTGAGAGCACGAAGCGGATATAGATTAGATGCTAGAATTGCTAAAGCTGCAAAAATAGTGGACCAAATGTGTCCTAATTTTTGTCCCTGTTGTAAAAGTAATAAACAATGGATAAGTCATTGGTTAATTGATTGTCCCTTTTTCAATCATACTCGTAGTAAAGTTAATGATAAAATTTTATTTTTATATAATGCTTTTTACCGTGGCAACCTAACAAATGATATTGTTAATAGTAATAATGATAATAGTAATAGTAATAATAGTAATAATTATAATAGTAATAATAATATTAGTAATAGTATTTTTAGTAATGTTAGTAATAGTATTGAAAATAATGTGTATATTGATTCTAGTGTGTGTGAAAAAGTGTTTAATTTCCTTCTTGGAGGTCGAAGTATTAATAACAGTACAAGGGAATGGAAGGATCTATTTAAGTGCCAGATGAAATCAGGTGCTTATTCTGATACTCCGTTCTTAGTGGTTACTGCGGCACTTCTCCAATCGATTATACCTATTGCTATTGGCCAGCAATGGTCTTTGTTCAATAGGTTCAAATCGAATCGTACTACTACTACCAAGAGCGTCAATGCTGAAGAAACAGTAAGACAGGCCAGCAGGGCTAGCGCAACCAATGAAGATCATAATTTTGTATCTTAAAATTATGATTAACATTGCGAAGTCAAAGTTAATTATTATACTTCAGTATAATAATGCCCTTGTGAAGTCTTACAAATATTAATTAAATGAAACTAGAATATATTATACCATTATTTTATTTTTATTTTGTGTTTTATTTTTTGTTTATTTTTTTATCTTTTTTTTCTTTTTTATTATTTTATTACATGTATTTTATCAAATATTTAATTAATAAAGATGAAACAAGTTTGCTGCCGTTAAAAAAAAAAAAAAAAAAAAAAAAAAAAAAAATAAAATAAATATTAATAGAATATAAAAATTATAATATTATCGTTATGTTTAAAATATTTAATATAACTAAATTAATATTATTGATAATGAAAATAGGAATATTAATATGAAAATAATAGTATCATTAACATTAATGTAGTGTTCCTTCTTGGTGGGACTTTAGTTTTAAATGAACTACATTTCGATAGTGGGGAACAGAGACATTTAAATGAACTACTTTTCAAAGGTTCATCTGAGTCACCTGTTCCAAAAATTGTGGGCTTGGCGGAATTCTTAACAAATGCAATACCTATCATAAGTAGTTCGTTTGAGCTATTATTTGATAGGTATTGCAAAATATCAAACTTAACCAAGAGCGTCGACGTCGTACTGATAAGGCATAATGAAAATACAGGATTATCATCTATTACTACGAAGGGTGATTCTCGCCCTAGTAGCTCAATAAATGATGAATCCGGGGAGAGTTTAGTGGACACCACACTATCTATTTTAAGGATGTTACTTCTAAATTTTATTTCTTTTTTATTTGATAGGAAGGGTAAAATTCCCGCATAGTACAACTTGCCGAAATACATAGTATTTTCGAGCTTTTTTATTTTTTATTTTTTATTTTTTAATTTTTTATTTTTTAATTTCTAATGTACTTTTCACCTACATGTATTTTTTAAAATAAAATTTAATAAAGTTTTTGGAAGTGTATTCTCTTCCCTGTCTAAAAAAAAAAAAAAACATTAATGTAGTGAATAGTTCAACTGGTGAAAATCATGTTGGTTTAAGTGATTTTTTGAATAATGAATATATATGCCAAGTGGTACCACCAAATATATAACTTCCTTATTGGTGGAAGAGATATAGACATTATTGATTTAAATTATAAAAAGGAATGATAGGTATTGCAAAATACCAAATTTAACCAAGAACCTCGATGTCGTACTGATTAAGCATAATGACAATAGAGGATCATCATCTATTTCTATGAAGGGTGAATCTCGTCTTAGTAGTTCAATAAATGATGAATCCGGGGAGAGTTTAGTGGACATCACACTATCTATTAAAAAGATGTTACTTCCTGGTTTTATTTTTTTTTTTTTACTTTTTTAGGAAGGGAAAAAATCCCGCATAAGTACAACTTGCCGAAATACATAGTATTTTTGAGCTTTTTTTATTTTTTTATTTTTTAAATTTTTTATTTTTAATTTCAAATGTACTTTTCACCTACATGTATTTTTTAAAATAAAATTAATAAAGTTTTGGAAGTGTATTTTCTTCCCTGTCTAAATAAATAAATATATATATATATATATATATAAAAGAAGGAGATGGCTTTGATGAATAACTAAATCATATCTGGTGATTACTCTAAAACAACATTTTTTGGTTCATTCTGGGGCTCTCTTTTACTTTTTTTTTTTTACTGAAATTATTGCTAAGGGCTACTTGACAAGAGTTACTATTCCGAAAGTATATGGGCAAACTAACCAAGGAGTGTCAACGCTGAAAATACAGTTATGACAGGGTTAGCGGGGCCAATACCTCTGAAGGAAAAGACCATAATTTTCTTTTCAGATCCAAACCCTAATTCGGAATAAGTACTTTGTAGGTGAGGTTCGTTACCTATGAACTTTTTTTTTTTTTTTTTCAGAATTTATTTATACACTTTATTTTGGATATTACTTTTTATTTCATATTACTATTTAAAAAAAAAAAAAAAAAAAAAAAAAAATACAAGTTCAATTTGAACAAATAACATTTATTGTTTTAATTAATTTTGTGTTTTTTTTTTTTAAAAAAAAAAAAAGTATTTATGTAATTAATAAATGAATAAATAAAGTTGAAGTTAAAAAAAAGAAAAAAAAAATATAATTATTTTATTGAAAAAATAGGAAATTAATAAATATATGTTGTAAACATATATGAAAGTATAATAAAAATAAATGTTAGTTACGTTATATATAAAATATTTGAAGTAAACGATTTATATTAATATAAATCAATGAATATAAGAGTAAATAAGAGTATATGTATTAATTATTAACTATTTAACTATTTATTATTTATTATTAAATAAATAATATTATTAATTTGTAAAATATAAATAACTGAAATTAAGATTTCATTTCCGTTATAATTTCAACTCATTATAATAATTACGAATATCTATTTGTAGTTCTTCTTTTGGTCTTGTTCCCATAAATGTAAACGTTCAGGGAAAATAAAATTGTATAAGAGACAACAGAATAATTTAATAATAAAAACAATTTAATAAAAAATAAAATATTTTTTAAATAAATAAATAAATAAATAAATAAATAAAAGGTTTTTATTAAAAATATAAAATATAAAATTACATTTTAAAAACTAATTATTGGCTAAATTATTAACTAGACTATTCGTATCTTTAATTCTTTGTTCTTGATTTTACACTTATTTATCAAAGTTAAAGTTTTTGGCATTTTCAAGAATGTTTTAGAATTAAAAAAGAAAAAATATTTAAATTGAATTAAAATTAATAATATAATTTTAAATATCATTTTAATAAATAATTAATTCATATTATTATATAATAAAATATTTATTATTTTTTATTAGAGTGATATTTGAAGAAAATAGATATAGTAATTTTTAAAATAAAGAATTTTTCTAAATATTAATTTGGTAGGATGAGAATTTTTCGAAAAACATAACAATTTAAATATTATTAATTCATTCTTTTATCACAAATGTGGAGGTTCGATAAATAAAATATAAAATATGAAATATAACACAATATTAAAAAAAAGTAAATCATTTATGTTTATAAAAGATATTTATTTATTTTCATATAAAATTATAAAAAGTATTAATTAAAACTGTTAAACCTATTACAAAGATTATTATTAAGATGAAATTACATTTTTTTTTTTTTATTTTATCCCTCATTTTTTATTTTTCTTTCAATTAGAATGATAAGTCATTTTTTTACAATCATTTTAAAAATACATTTTTCAGAAAATAATTAATAATTTCATAATATTGAATTTTACTTTTTTATTTTAATTATACTAATAATATATTTTAAAATTTTTTTTTAAATATTATTTAATTTTACTAAATTTAGAATAGAAGTAATATATTTATATTGTTAGTATAAATTTTTTAATTATTTTTAATAGTCTAAAGACAATTCAAATATAATTAGTTATAATCAAATATTATGTATAAATGCTTTCCCTTATAATCAAATATTATGTATAAATGCTTTCTCTTATTTTTTCAACATTAATAATTCATCACAGATAAAGAAATAGAAAATACATAAAAAAAAAAAAAATAAAAATATGAAAAAAGGAAAAAACTACATAGAATAAAAATAATACTTAAAAAAAATTAATTAACAATAAATAATATCAGTTTTAATTAACTACAATAAGCGATTGTAATAAAAGCATACATTGTGCATTGTTTAAAATTTTTTAATATCACTCTCGGTACCAGAATTAGGATGGTCTTCCTTAGGCATAAATTTTTTTCAGGTAATTGACCTATTCACTACATTACTAGTAACAATACTATTTTTTTCACTATCAATACTATCACTATTATTAAAAACATTATTGCTATATTGTTATAATTATTTATTATTAATATTATATACTTCATTACTACTATCAGAATCTATATTATTCACTTCTCAGAGATGGTTTTTTTTTTTTTTTATTTGTACAGCCGTAATTATTTCAAACTTTTAACTTTATTTATATTTATATATTATATATAATAAAAATATAAAAGTGCGTTTTTTTTTTTTAGACTTTGATAATTTTTTTTTTTTATAACCGCAATTATTGCGAACTTTAATCTTTATTTTACTTATTCTTATATAAAATACATGAATATTTTTAATTTTAATAAAAAATAAAAAATCACAGAATTAATAAAATAAATAAATATTATATGTCCAATTTGAACATAATATAGCCTGAGGCATTTTTTTTTTTTAGACAGGGAAGAGAATACACTTCCAAAACTTTATTAAATTTTATTATAAAAAAATACATGTATGTAGGATGAAAAGTACATTTGAAATTAAAAATAAAAAAAAAAAAAATTAAAAAATTTAAAAAATTAAAAAATAAAAAATAAAAAATAAAAAATAAAAAAAAGCTCTAAAATACTATGTATTTCGGCAAGTTGTACTATGCGGGAATTTTTCCCTTCCTAACAAATAAAAAAAAAAAAAAAATAAAAATAAAATCTAGAAGTAACATCTTTAAAATAGATAGTGTGGTGTCCACTAAACTCTCCCCGGATTCATCATCTATTGAACTACTAGGGCGAGATTTCATCCATTTCGTAGAAATAGATGATGATCCTGTATTATCATTATGCCTTATCAGTACGACGTCGACGCTCTTGGATAAGTTTGGTATTTTACAATACCTATCAAATAATAGCTCAAACGAACTACTTATGATAGGTATTGCACTTGTTAAGAATTCTGCCAAGCCCACAATTTTTGGAACAGGTGACTGCGACTCAGATGAACCTTTGAAAAGTAGTTCATTTAATTGTCTCTGTTCCCCACTATCGAAATGTAGCTCATTTAAAACTAGAGTCCCACCAAGAAGGAACAAACAATATTAATCCTAAATTTTAAGATACAAAATTATGATCTTCATTGGTTGCGCTAGCCCTGTTGGCCTGTCTTATTGTTTTTTTCAGCATTGACGCTCTTGGTAGTAGTAGTACGATTCGATTTGAACCTATTGAAGAAGAACCGCAGTAACCACCAAAAATGGAGTATCAAATATAAAATTATAAAAGTACGTTAGAAGCAATAGTTTCTAACGTACTTTTTCCTATTCCACAATGATAACTTTCACCTGGAGGTGAAAATCCATAGCCTTATCATTTCGACGTATAATTTTGCACACAATAATACACAACAACAATACACTTTAAAAATTTTGGCAAAAAAGTAAAAAAAAAAAAAAATATATATATATATATATATTTTTCCTTTTTTTTTTTTTTTTTTTTTAGTTTCGTTTAGTTTTTTTTTTTTTTATTTTATTATATATATATATTATTTTTTTAATAAAAATTTTAATGCTATTATTATTAAAATTTTTTTCAATATTATTAATTATTTTTTTTTTTTTTTTAAAGTTTATATATATATATTTTTTCAATTTAATTTAATAATTTTTTTTTTTTTTTTAGTTTTAGTTTTTAGTTTTAGTTTTTTATTTTTATTTTTACTTTTTTTTTTTTTTTTTTTTTTTAAAAAAATTATTTGCTTTATCTATTATTTAATTTAATTTTTTTTTCTATTATCAATAAATAAATATATTATTTTCTCAATAATAATTTCCATTTTTTTTCTTCTCCTTATAGGTTTTTTTTTTAAATAAAGGAAAATATCATTAAAAAAAAATATAATAAATAATTAAAAAATACTTCATAATGATATATAAAATTAAATTTCTAATTTTTTACTATGAAATAAATAAATATAATAATAAAAAATAATTTTTATCCTATTAAAAATCATAATTTTTAAATAGATTTAAAAGCTTACTAAATAATATAAAGTAAAAGAGAAACTATATAGACTTCAAAAATTAAGAAAATTTCATTAAAATTATTTTTTTTTCTTTCTTTTTTTTTACGTTTTCTCTATAAAATTTATTATTATATTTTTAATATTTGCTATATATTTTTTTTATTCTTTATATTATTAATACTATTTTTTATATATTACTTCTATTTATTTCACTTTTTTTTTTTATTTGTCTTTTTTTTCATTCCTATTTTTCAACTTTTAAAAGAAAAATAATTATGAATAAAAGAAAATAAAAAAAAAATTCTTTAATTTTATATATTACTATAATTTAACTATATATTTTCTTTAAAAATTCTTTTTTTTTAAGAAAATTTAATTATCTATTATTCTTTGAAAAAAAAAAATTTTTTTATCATAAGAAATTATTATTTTAAATAGTTTTAATAAGAAATAGAACTTTAATTTATAATTTTAAAATTTATAGTTTTTTTTTTCTAATTTTAGTTGTTTTTTTTTTTTTCATGTATATATAAATAATTTTATATACATTTAATAAATAACTTTCTACTTAAATTATAATTTTTTTTAAAAAAAAAACAACTTATTCATCTTTCTTTAAAATCTTTCTGAAAGAGAATGGAGTGAACTTGTAACCTTCACCCTTGTAGAACTTACTGTTGAATTCGACCCAGTGTAAACGAAGAGCGTGAAGGAAAGCAGAAAGACCTTCCATAATTAATAAGATAGCAACAGTTAAACCTAACCAAGCAGCAATAATAGCGAACATGGCAATTGCCTTAAGAACAATATTAAGATTAAGCTTAATAACATTGTTTAATAACATATCCCATAAAACTTCTGATAATTGACCGTGAGCAAGAGATAAAGCCCAAAGACGAAGGTAAGAAGCAGTGTGAGAAATACCAGAAAGACAATATTCAATAGTGTGAACAGCTTGGTTAATGAAAGTTTCAGAGAAGGACCATTCTGGAGCCTTGTAGTCACGTTCAGAGTAGGCAACAACTTCATTAGTAGTTGGTAATTCTTCAGTGTTAACCTTCTTGTTTTTAATCTTTTGAACGATTGGTCTACCTAATAATAAAACTGGAATAGAGATAAGGGCAATAATTAATAAAATGACTTGAATTAAACCTTGGTTAGGGTATAATTCTTCATTCTTATCAACATTTCCTGGACTTAAGAACATGTAAATAAGCATGTTCATTAAACCTGGAGCTTGAGCACCTTTCCAGTAAGTACACCACTTGTAAATAATGGCAAAGGTAAGATATCCGAAAATACTACCCATATATAAAAGTTCTGGAATGAAGACAACAAAAAGTTCACCAATAGACTTGAAGTGCCAGTAATTGAAGAAGGAAATAATGGTACCGAAAAGCATATGAATAACACCAATAACGACAGACATCTTCATCTTGTAAGAGTTTTGGAAAATTAACTTATTTTCAGCACTAACCCAAACTGGATCCATACCGAAAGCATAAACCTTACCAGTGTGTTCACCAACTTGTTGAGCGAAACCTGGTTCAGTAGCATTACCAACATTTCTGAAATTGTATGTGCCTTGAGTAAAGAGGTTTAATGGCTTTGAGAAGCAATCATTATAAACTAAACCAGTGAAAATAGAGAAGGCACCCATAAGTAATATAACGTAACGACCAGTGAAGATCATTTCAAAGATTTCATTCTTGTAATTAGCTAATCTCTTTTCATAGAGAACCATAGCTAAGGCAGCGAGGAACATGAGGACACCATGACCAACATCACCGAACATAATGGCGAAAATGAATGGGAAAGTAATGATAGTGTAAAGAGCTGGGTTAATTTCTCTGTAGTTGGCAACACCATATGAATCAACAATACTTTGGAAACATTTGGTGAATTTGTTAGTAACATTATAGGTTGGTGGAACGGATCTGTAAGAAACTTCATTCATAATTGGAGTAACATTAGAACCAGTAGCTTCAGCAGCATCACGTAAACATTGTTGAATTTCTGGAATCTTGTTAGTTGGAACCCAACCTTCAGCAATCATACTGTTCTTATCAGTCTTTAATAAATTCATGACATGGTAAACAGCCTTTTCCTTACGGATAACAGTGTTCCATGCATCAATGTTTTGAGCAATTTCTTTTAACTTGTTAATACGAGTTTCTCTAGTGTTGCTTAAAACTTGATCTAAATCTTCAATTCTAGCTAAAACTTCAATAGATTCTTCATTACGTTGTTCAGCAGATTCGGAAACTGGATAAACAGTAGCACCAACACTTTCACATAACTTCTTAATCTTGTTTAATAAGACTTGACCATGAACGAAAATAATGAAAACGTTCTTTTCAACCAATTCATCAGTTTCTGGATCCTTAATTGGTTCTTCAATTTCAGCATTCTTCATGTAAAGGTTACCACGAAGCATACGCCATAAAAGTCTTTCAAAACTGTTAATTTTTTCTCTTGGAATAACACCAGCAACGAAAGAAACATTGCTCTTCTTACCAGCTTCTAAATCAGCGACAGCATTTTCATCCTTTAATAAACCAGTGGTACTATCGGATTTCTTTATGTTGCTTTCTTCAAGTTCCTTAGCATTACTGCTTTCAAAGAATTCATCAGTAACCTTAATAACGTGTCTCATTTCAGTAAGTTCAAGGTAACGTTTATCTAAAGTACGTTGATTTTCATTTAATTCAATGACAACCTTTTCAGTTTCAGAAATCTTTTGTTCTAATTCTTCAAGTTCCTTTGGACTCTTAGAAACACCAGATTCTTCAGCAGAGCACTTTTTGATTTTGATATCTTCTCTTTCAATTTGGTTTCTTAAGAAACGAATTTGACGAGAAACTTCATCATAGTGACGAATATCAGAAACAAAAGCACGTTGGAAAGCATTAACATCCTTATTTAAATCTCTAAATTGAACTAAACCGAGTTCACCTAAAGCACCGACGGTTTGCTTAGAGATTTCAGAAGGAATATAGAATTGGGCCAATGACATAACGTCAGACCTTAAGAAAGTTGTTTCTGGAGCCTTTGAAGATTCCATTCTGTCTTGAATATTTATTTTATATTAAATTAAAATATATATAAACCTATTTTTTATAAAAATTCAATAAGTTATTTAAAAAAATAAATTTTGATTAGTTCACAAAATTTAAATTATTTTTATTACTAATTTTAATATTTAAAATTATTAAAATCAATAATTCAAAATATTTCAATATTTTTCTTCTTTAATTTCTTTTTCCATTCCCTAATCTATTATGAACATATTTTTTCTTTTCCTTTTCACTATATTTATTATTTTTTTTCTTTTGTAAAATTATTTCTATCTGCTTATAAAAAATGAGTTTGTTTATTTTTATCTTCAATGTTCCCATTGTATTTATATATTACTATTTATATGTTTAATTATTTTCATTTATATACTTTATTAATATACATTTAAATAAAAAAAAATTGATATTTACAATTGATGAATAAATAAATATTAAAAAAGAAAAAATAAATATTGATAAATTTATTTAAAATTCTTTTCTATAATACAATTTAAAATAAATAATGTTTTTTTTTCTTAAAATTTAAAAAAAATAAATAAAGAAAAAAGAAATATATAGTTTTTTAATAAATTAAATTAATTTACTTTTTTTTACTTTTTATTTTTTTTTATTTTGTTTTAAGGTTTTTTTTTTTTTTTTTTTTTTTTATTGCATTAAGACTTTTTATTTTTTTTTTTTTTTATTCTGTTTTATTTTATTTTTTTTTTATTTGATAAATATAAATAAATTTCAAAACAGTATTTTAAAAAATAAAAAATAAAATCTCTTATTTTATTATTTTTTTTTTTTTTTTTTTGGATTTGGATTTAAAAAAAAAAAAAAAGAAAAAAAAAAGTATTTATTTATTTTTATATAATATTTTTTTTTTCTTCATTGAACATGAAAAAAAATTTTTTTTTCTCAAATAATAATCATATATAAACTTTACATTTATAATATATACAATTTAATTAAAAGAAATATAAAATATTTATTATATATATAATCAAAATCAATGAAAACTATTTGACAAAGCCGAAATTATGAAAATTCTTAATAAAAAAAAATAAATAAATAAATTATTAAATTATTAAATAAATTATTATAAATGAATAAAAAAAATATTATATGAGATATTTGATTAAAATAATAAATAAATAAGTAAATAAATAAATATTATTCAAACCAAATATTTAAATAAACCATTTTGTTATTAAATCTTATTAATAAAATTTACTATTATTCTATGAATTCTATTTAATAATAAAGATGAATATATATAAAATAAAAATATTTATTAAAATATTTATTAATTTACTCGTCTATTCAATAAATATTATATTTTTTAAATTAAAATTTCAGATTTATATTTTATTTAATATATTATAATATATATTGGGTATAGTTCAAATATATTATTTATTATATATTCAATTATTTTATATAATAATTAAAAAAAAAATTTAATTATATCAAAAATATTTTATCTAAAACAATATTTCATATGTATTTATTATTAATTATTATTATTTATTATAATTTATTATTATTTATTATTAAAAAAAATAAAATATTAACATATATTACATAAAAATTATAATTTTTAATGTAACGTATTACATAATAAAATTATTTTATATTGTAAATAGTTTGAATTAAAAAATCAACTCCAATTTATCATAAACATATACCTAAAATTCAAGGTACAAAAAAAAATAAGGACAAAAAAATGATAAATTGATTGGCGGATGATAAATATTATTACATGATTGGGAATAAGAATTTAACTATCTAAGGTTTACGTCATTTAATATATGAACATAATATATTAATGAATTGTATTATATATTATTTCAATAGAAATTAATTTATTAAAATATATTTTTATTATATAGTTATTTTGATTATTAAAAGTATTATTTATTATATTATTATTATTATTATTTTTTTTTTTTTTTAATCAAAAACTAAACTATTTTTGTAGAAAATAAATATATATTTATAATGATTTTATCCATTTTACGAAAATTTTCTTTTTTTATTTATTATTATAATTGGAATGAAGATTTTAATTTTATTATTAATGAATGATTAACCCTTAATGGTTAATTAATACTAAATAATTAATTGTCATATAGAAAATGAATATTTATTATCAATAAATAACAAAACTTTTTATCAAAAAAAAAAAAAAAAAAAAATACATAAATAATTACTAATAATATTACGTTATTTTACTATATTTTATTTAATTATATTATTATTATATTATATATTACTATATATATATATATTTTTTTTTGTCATAAAATATCTATTTTTTTATATATTTTTTTTCATAAATTGTTTTTTATATACATTTTATTAATAAATTATTGTTTTTGTTTTTTTTTTTGGTAATAAATTATTTTATATTAAATATATTTTGGTGGGTAAATTTAGTTAATATTTATTGAATTAACTAAATTTTCCCCCTTTAACATATTAACTTATATTTATTTAATTACTAAAATAGTTTATTGAATTACTAAAATAGTTTATTAAATAGTTTAACTAAAAATTAATTGTTTTGCTATTTATCTATTTTTATCTATTTACATTTATTTATTTAGTGGTTTAGTTAGTTATTTATCTGTTTAAGTATTTATTTATTCGTTTACTTATATACCTATTTATTTCTTGAGTCTAATCTTAAAAACCTCAATCCCTCTTTTTCATTAAATTAAATTATTTGATTTAGAATATATATATTTGACTTAGTTTTATTATATATTTTTATTTGTTTATTTTAAATTTAAAAAGTATATTTCAAAAAATAAAAAAAAATAAAAAATAAAAATGGAAAATGAAATTGATTTATTGCCAGCTCAATTAGAAAGTTTAATATCTCAAGATAAATATGAAATAACTGTTTTATCTAATACGAGTGCCTTAATTTTCCAATCTTTACCAGAAGTTTCATGGGCCGGTTTTTATTTATTGAGAGATGGTAAATTAATATTAGGACCATTTCAAGGAAAAGTTGCTTGTACAGAAATTAAAATAGGAAGAGGCGTCTGTGGAACTTCTGCAGAGAAAAAAGAAACCGTAATTGTTAAAGATGTTCATAAATTTCCAGGACATATTGCTTGTGATTCTGAATCCAATAGTGAAATTGTATTACCAATTTTTAAAAATGGGGAAATTTATGGAGTTTTAGACCTTGATAGTAAAAAATTAGAAAGATTTGATGAAAAAGATAAAACTTTACTTGAATCTTTAGTTAAAGTTTTAGAAAAAAAATTAATAGAATTTTAATAGATATTAAAAAAAAAAAAATAATACTAATAATAATAATAATAAATATAATTATATTTTTTTTATATATATAAATGTTACTTAATAATCCATATCTTTATTTTTATGTAATAACTTAAATAGAATATATTTTAATAATATATAACCTAAATAAAATATTAAAATATGAATGAAAAATTCTTTTTTTTTTTTTTTTTTTTTTTTTTTTTTTTTAAATAATTTAAGAACTTATTAAATATTAAATTATGAATATATATATATATATATAAATTTTGTATATTTAATATGTTTAACTTTTTTTTTTTTTTATTTTAATAGTATTTTCTCTCTTTTCTTCTTTTTTTTTTTTTATTTTTAAAAAAAAATAATAATAATAATAAATTCTTACAGTAAAAGACAATATAATTTTTACAATTAATAAATTTCAAAACTTCTTGTTTTATTTAAATTCTAAATATGTTTATATAAGTTTAAAGAAAATGACGCCTTAGTTATTAATAATAATAATAATAATAATTTTCTTAATTTCCCTTACTGTATATGTCACTTTTTATTTATTCAGTAATAAAAAAAAAATTAAGAACCATAGCATATATAGAAATAAATATAAAATAAAAGTTATCACATGATATATATATACACTTTTTTAAATCTTTACAAAAAAAAAATTATAATAATAATTATAATAATAAAATAAAAAAAAAATTTACACCATAATAAAAAAAAAAAAATACCAAATTGATTAAGTTTTTTAAGTCATTTTTATATATATATATATATATATATATATATATATATATATTTTTTTTTTTTTTTTATTTTATTCATCTAAATATAAACAAAAAATTTTAAATTAAAATATATGGACATGTCATGTACATATTTTTTTTTTTTTTTTTTAATTAATTCAACAATCATCTTCTTTGATCTATTTAAAATGATGTAAAAAATAAAAATAAAAAATAAAAATAAAATAAAAATAAAAAAAGTTAAAAAACAAAGTTAATTAAAAATGAAAACTTAATTTGTATAAAAAAGGTTAAAAATTTTTTTAATCGCAAATATAATGATAAAAAAAAAAAAAAAAACTAAATTATTGAAATTTTAATTTTTTTAAATACAATCTGTTTGAATTTTATAATTTATTATAATTAAATTAATAAGGTATTAAATATTTTTTGTATTCTATTTAAAAGAGAATATAAAATATATATATATATATTATTATTATTAATATTAATAAAAAAATATTAATAATTTTTATAAATAATAGCTAATAAAATAGATATTTGTACATTTCGACTATAAAAAAAGTAAAATTTTTGTAATAAATTAGTATAGTTTTAAATCAAAGGAAAAAAGAAATTTTATTATTAATTAAATAATTTAAAAAAAAAAAAAAAAAAAAATTAATAAAAATTTAAATAATTTAAAAAAAAAAAAAAAAATTAATAAAAATTTAAAATATTAAATAAAAAAAATTAATATTAATGTAACCTAACCATGTATAATTTTTTTTATAATTAAAACTTTATTTAATAAAATAAAATAATTTTTTTAATTTTGTGTTTTATTAATTCATATCACTTTATAATCAATACTTTTTTCAATATAATTATTCTTTTTATTTTTTTAATTTTACCTTTTTTTTATATAATATTTATGGTAATTAATGACATTAAAAATACAGAAATAGAACTATGATCATAAATTAAATCTTATATATATTTTTTAAAAAAAAATATTATTATATAAACATTATTTAAAATGATTTACTTTTTTTTTTATTTTTTTTTTTTTTTTTAATTAGATATGATATATCTAATTCTAATCTGTAAAAGTTATTTTTACTTTATCTGATACAGTTAGGCTTTTTATTAATTTTATTTTAACCTTTATGAAAAAAAAAAATTAAAGATAATTAAGAGAATAGTTATTTATAAAAATGAATTATAAATAGCATATTTCTATATTAAAAATTAGTTGAATGAAATAAAGAAAAAAAATATATAAATAAAAGTGCAGTCTAAAAAATTAATTTTTGTTAAAAAAAAAAAAAAAAAAAAAAAAAACTTATTTTAGTATATTAGCTATATTTAGAAATATGTAATTATTTTTATTTGAATTTTTGATTAATAATTATTAATTAGCACAATATAATATATATAGATACTATGGTAGGAAGGATTAAAGTAAATCTATAAGAATTTTTTTATGTTTATATTGTATAAACAAAATTTATTTATATATTTATATTTTAATTATTTTTTAATAATTATTAATATAATATAGCAGTGAAAAGATTGTTAAATATACTAATTTTATTTTATTTTTTATTTTTTTTTTTAGTTTTTATTTTTTTTTTTTTTTTAGTTTTTTATAAAGTATATCTATTATTTTTTTTTAATTTATAAAGGCTATCCAAAAATTTTTAAATTAAATGAGAAGGATTATGTAATTTAATAGTGCAAATTTTGTTAATATTAATATTTTTCTATTATTTTTTCATTAGTTGCTTATTGTAATTTAATTTAATTTTTAAATCATTGAACAATAGTAATGATTAAAATTTAGATTTTCGTGATTAAAGTGATAAATAAAAAATAAAAAATAAAAAAAAAAAAAAAAAAGAAAAAAGAGGGATTAAAAAATAATTTTCTTTTTAAATATTTAATAAGATAAATTTTAATAAGGGTAAAAAGGATAATTATCTACCACTGTACAATTAGGATTTTTAATTTTTTTTTTTTTTTTTTTTATAAATGTTAGTCAAGATAAGGCTTTTTTTATAGCTTTCTTAATTTTTTTTTTTTTTTTATTTTAATAATTTCTTCAGAAAAAAAATTGAATCTTGAACTTCATATATTTCATGATCATCTCCTAATTCGAAGGATTAAATATTTACTATATGAGGTGGATTCGATAAGCTCAACCTTAAAGTTCCTTTTTAATATAGAATATATTCACAAAGGGATTGACCTTATTAAATTTTATTTTTATTTGAATAATAATGTTTGATATTTTAATGAATTCAAAAAAAAAAAAAAAAAAGAAATATTCCTTGACGAATTAATTCTTCACATTGTTTTTAAGTACTCGTTCTATTTGATAGTATGATAAAGTCATTAAAGTCATTTACTAGATATTTTATATGTAAATCATCCATTTTATCACTTATAGATTTATAATTGATAATCCTTGGAGCTAAAAAAATAAACCTATTTATATAAAAAGTTTATTTGTAAGAGTTTGACTTTCTGAATAAGTAGGAGCTTGATTTTTTAGAGAAAAAAAAAATGTATTTGTTATAATTTGATTTTTTGGAGATAAAAATTTATAGAGATGAAATTTATAAATAGGTTGAGAGGATTAAATATTTAGGATAAGAGGATTAAATATTTAGGATAAGAGGATAATTAAAAAAAAAAAAAAATTATCTTTTTGTTATTGGAGCATTATTTTAAGGTTACCTTTCCAAAAACCTCATCTATATGGAAAACAGTACTATAGATATGTCCTTAGGTTCATGCCTATATTCATATTAATATTTATTTAATATTTATTGATAAGCCCTTCTTTTAAAATTTCGTTTTTTTTTTTTTTTTTTGGGGGGGGGAACAATATAGAGTCTTTGAGAACCTACATAGATTAAATGATCGATTTTATTCGTGAAACAATTTATATGGGGTGATACATCATAAAAAAAAAAAAAAAAAAAAAAAAAAATTGACTTTAGGATTTTCGAAATAGGTATTTGGTACTGAATTTAAATAATATATATATATCTAATATATTACTCCATTTGGATGGATTTGTATTACGAAAGGTCTTGATTGTTGTTTTGGTAATATATCATATCGTCTAACCTTATTATCGATCATTTTTACATGAAATTGATTATAGAGGGTACTATTTTTAAATATTTCTTTTTTTTTTTTTTTTTTTAATCCTTAACATGTTATATGAGGCATAGGCATTATTTAAAATTTATATTATGAAAGGTTTATATTCCTCTTTAGTGACTATTATTGATTCAGATAGTGATGGCTTCATTCGAAAAAAGTTTCTTTTTTTTTTTTTTTTGTTAAAACATGGGATAACTCGATGATATTTAGGTTAGATTCCTGTAGGTTTTTGTTCTAATAACATTGATTAGGGTATTTTTTATTTTTAATTTTTTTTTCTCTCTCTCCAGAACTCTTTTTTACTTGCATTCAAATTTATAATTCTGATGTAACTTTTACAGTTTTAAGTTGTCTTACCTCTAGAACTTTTTCTAATTTCCATTAAAAATTTTTTCTAATTCTTGATGTAACTTTTCAGTTTTAAGTTATTTTTTACTTTTAGAGATGATCGGATTCCCTTTTTCTGATGTTCCAATGCCTCTATTTTATCCCTATCATTTCTTTAATTTCTGTTTTAAATTTTAGAAATCAATCATATAGATTTACTTTTAAAAGATTCGTTACCATTATTATTACCATTAAAATTACCATTGCTTTTTTTTTTTTTTATATTTTTTCATTTTTTTTTATTTTCTTTCAGGGGTTTGAATTAAATTCAATTTTTAATTCAGTGATTTAAAGTTTTTTATTCATTTAAACGAGTTTTCAAATTTTTATTTAGTTCTAAACGCATTAGAGAATTATTTCCTTTTGAATTTGTGAAGATTTTTATATTTTATTTTATTTTTAATTTAATTTAATTTAATTTAATTTAATTTTTTTCTTCACCTTTGAATTCTTCTATTAGAAATTTTAATTCAGGAACTGTTTACGTCACCAAAATGGAAAATATGTTTTTTTTTTTAATTAATTTTATCCCCATTAAAATAAATAAATAAATAAATAAATAAACAAATAAATAAATAAATAAATAAATAAATAAATAATAATTTAAATAATACTAATAATAAAATATATTTCCTTTAATAATAATAATAATAATAATAATAATAATAATAATAATAATAATAATAATAATAATAATAATAATAATTGTTAGAAAATTATTTAGTTATTAATTATTTATACATTTATTTATTAAATAGGAAATATTAAAAAATGATAAATTTTAAAAGAACAAAATATTTTTATATTTACTATATAATTGTTTATCACTATTTACATACACATGATAAATCTAATGATTTACATTGAATTATGGATTAACATATATAATGCTAATTGTTTTCTATTATTTAATTATAAATCTAAATTATCAAGTTTATTTATTTATATTATTTTAATACTTTTTAACATTAATAAAATATATTTCTTTTAAATAATAATATTTAAATAATGATATTAATAGTAATTGATAATAATAATGTTTAAAAAAAAAAAAATATATATATATATATATATTACTTTAATAATTGTTATTAATATAATATATTATTTTTTAAATTTTTTTTATTTTTTTATTTTTATTTTTATTTTTTTTTTTTTCTTTCCTTTTTATGTCTTTAATTTTATCTTAATTTAAATTTATACACATGGATAAGGAAACAATAGTTGGGGTTTTTATACTTGCTATAAAAAAATAAAATAAAAAAAAAAAAAAAAAAGAAAAAAAATTTACTAAAAAAATAAAAAAAAAAAAAAAAAAAACTTTTTTTATTTTTTATTATTTTTTTTCCAATTCCATATTTTTAATTTATATATTGTATTTGTGATTAAAGAATGTATTCATGGTGCATTTATGAATTGATTTCTATTGAAATATATAATAAATAATATATGATGTATATTATCATAGGTAAAAAATCATTTTATTGTATTTATAATATTTTTATTTCATTTTATTATTAATTATGCATATAATTTTTTTTTTTTTTAATAAATTAACAACTGAATATAGAAATACATTTTTATTTTTAAAAATCTTAATAAATAAATAAAAAATAATATGATAATTTTTCGAGAATCATAAAAAATCTTAATAAATAAATAAATAAATAAATAAATAAATAAATAAATAAAAAATGAACAGTAAAAAATTTGAATACCATTTAAATATTATAGTTCTTTGATTATTTAATAAAAATAAAAAAAAAAAAAAAAAATTACTATTGAAATAAAAATTTTTCATCCATAAATAAAATTTATATATATAAAAACGATAGAGAGAACTAAAAATAAAAAAAAAAAAAATAAAAAAAAAAAAAAGAAAATAAATTTTATCATTAATTTTTTTTTTTAATTATATTATATTATATTATTTTTTATTTTATTATTATTTATTATTATTCTTTTATCTTTTATCGTATTTTTATTTTTATTTTTATTTCTATTTTTATTTTATTTTACTCCATTTTACTTTTATCACTTTATAATAAATTAAAACTAATTTTTTTTTTTTCTAATATAAATCAGCAGTTAAATGTTCTACACTATCAAGCATTATAGGCATAAATTTAACTTTACAGACACCACCAAAAAGATCTACATCAAAAATAGGGGTTTCAAGATCATTGAAATTAACTTTAGTCTCACTAGATAAATTCTTTTTGGATTTCATTCTAAAGGAGGATTCACAATTTTCTTGATAATTTGTTTTTTTAGTGGTTGTTACTGGAATAGGTGAAATAATAATACCTCCACCAGAAATATTTTTAACTAATGGATAGAGGGGTTCACTCTTTGGTTCATAGGTTATTATATTTGATAAATTTGCTAAAGCTGTTGGACTAGTCTTACTTTTAACAGATTCATAATATACATCTACAACATTAACACAAGTATTCTTATGATTAAATGATTGCATATGATATAAATTACCATAGAGTATTGATGATAATAAAATACGTAATAATCTTCCATGTACTATTTAGATCGAATAATAAAATAATTTAATTTGATAATATAATAAAAGTGTAATGATAAATTAAAATATACATATTGATAGATTTAAATGATGATTAAAATATAAAGAGATATAATTAATAATTAATATATATATATATACAGTTATAAATGATAATTAAAATATATAAAATTATAAAAAAAAGAAAAAAAAAATATTAATATCATTATTATTAATTATTATTAAATGATATGAATTTATATAATTCATGTATTAAAAAAAAATTAAAAATACTTATATTTTATAATAAAATAATACAAATAAAATAATTAAATAATTATAAAAAAAAAAAACATACCCACTACCAATATTGTTTTTTCTGGGCGTTCTAATAAAGAATATATAACAGGAAGTACCCTTTGTTTGACATCTAATGGAGTCTCACCACCTGGAGCTCGTGCTATTAATTTATTATTATAATAATAATAATTAAATATATGTAATTTATATTTAAAATAAATAAATAAATAAATAAATAGATAAATCATTTTATAACTATTTTTAAAGAAGAAGTAAAAAAAAAAAATACCTGTAAAATCTCCTGATTGCCATATATCAATTAAAGATTGAAGATCTGGGCAAACCATACCTTCCCATACACCCCATGAAATTTCTCTCAGTTCTGGTTCTTTCTATATTTATTTATAAAATAATAAATTGAAAATTAATTATTTATAATAATAATTTTTATTGAATATATATATAAATCCCTTTAATATCAATAAATTTGAATTCCTATAAAAAAAACTTTTTATATTTCATTCTTACAATAATATTAAGTGGTTTAGGATAAGCTTCAGCGATTATTTCACTTGTTTGAATTGCTCTCTTTTAAAATTTAAATAATATTAATAGTATTATTTCATTTTATATCATAATATTATTAATAAAATTAGTTATTATATCATTTATATTACTATTATTATTAATATTTTTAATAAAAATAATTTTTATTTAAAGTAGTATCGAATATTAATTTTATCCTATATATTATTTAAATTTATAGTACTATTACAACAATTATATGATAAAATAATTATAATATATAATATAAAAAAAAAAAAAAGCGAATTTATTTCTTATAATATATATACTCTTAAATTACTGGTAATGATGACTTCAATATCTTCTTGCATGGCTAAACGTCTTGCTAATGCTTCTGCTTGATTAACACCTTTAGCATTGAGATTTTCATCAATACCGGATCCTTGTAATTGAAAACTAGCATTTGGCGCAGTCTCGGCATGTCTACAAAATATAATACGTTTAACTTTACAATTATTGTTTGGTGGTTCAACAACCGGTGGTATTTCGGGAATATTTGTATTAAGGGCTGAACACATTAACATTCCTAAATTTAATTACATATTAAATATTGTTATTAATAATATATTATATTATAATATTAACTTTTTCAAAAAAAAATATTGATAAATAAAAAAAAAATCGAAAAAAAAAATAATTAAGAATAACTAAATAATAAAACTATTATTTTAATATATAATTTTAAATATTAATATACTATTTTTTGTAAAATATACACATATATTTCTATCTATTACTTAATATATATATCTTTAAATAAATTTGTTTATAATAAAATATGATAAAAGATATTATAATTAATTTTTATTAATAAAATAGAAAAAAAAAAAAAAAAAAAAAGACAGTTACTGGTTAAAATTTATAATATATGAAATAATAAAAATATGGGTGATTTGAATGGGCTGAAATTTATTATTATTTATTATTATTTATTTTATGAAATGTATTTTTTTTTATAATAATAATATTATTATTTTTTTATGAAATGCAAATGCAAATTTTTTATAATACTTTCTTAACTATTTTATGTACAATTTATATATAATATTATATTTTTTTTAAATATACATATATTTCGATTTATTTTTATTTCAATTTTATATTCTTATTTTCATATAATTATTATTTAATTAATTGTTTTATTTTATATTATTCTTTTATTTTATTTTACTTTATTAATTTTTTTAAAATTTGAAATTATAAATTTCTTAATAGTGTAGTTTATATATATAATATTAGTTTATTATGTTGGTATAAATTATTTAAATATTAAATTTTAATAGATTGCTTAAATATCAATAATTAAATAAAGTAATAAATAATAGCAAATAAAATAAAATAATTATTCTTAAAATATATATATATATATATTTTTTTAAAAAAAAGTGTTTAAAAAAAAGGAATAAAATAAAAGTATTTATATTACAATTCCAAAGAAATAAATAACTTGGAGATACAGCGATAGATAGATATAGACTTTTTAATATTTTAATATATTTTATTTATAATGTTTTATTAATAATAATAAAAAAAATATTTAATAAATATTATATTAAAATTTAATAATTAATATCTAAACTACATAAATATTATATATAATAATTTTTTGATTAATCTCTATTTTATTATTTTTTTTTTTTAATTTTATTTTTTTTTTTATATTTTTTCTATATATTATTTATTATATTAACTTTTACTAAAACAAAATAATAATAAAAAATGACAAATAAAAAAAAAAAAATTAATAATAAAAATAAAAAATTAAAAAATTTTTTTTTAAAAAAAATGACAAATAAAAATTATACTATTCTTTTTTAATACTGCTTTATATTACATTATACCTTTAATATATATAAATAATTTAAAAATAATACCAATAGTAATATATTAGCAGCATTTATTATGCCTTATAATATTAATTATGTCTGTTAATATATGATTTAATATTTAATTTATTATAGAATAAACTTTTTTAATTCTGTCTCTTAATTTAAAAATTTTATTATATATATAATACTTAATACTTTAATTATAATTATTACTAATTATTTATTTATTTATTCATTTAATTATTTATTTATTATGAATTACCGAATTATTAAGTAATATTATTTTCCTATTAATATTTAATTATAAATTATCTATTTATTTATTTATTATTAATTATTTAATTACATTAATAATTATTTAATTACTATTAATAATATATTAGAAATTCCTATTATTATTAATTATTACATATTTATATATCGTTATTATTTATTTATTTATTATTATCTATTTATTATTATCTATTATTATTATTTATTTATTATTATTTATTATTTATTATTATTATTATTAATTCTTACTTATTATTAATTATTATTATTAATTATTATTATTACTATAATTATCTATTATCTATTATGTAAAATTTATTTTTATTAATATTTTTGATATTTATTTATCTATTATATATTTATTTATTTAAATATTTTATATAAAATATATATATATATACTATTTATTAGTTTATATTCAATTAAAAAAATATATATACAATCATTTAAATAATTATATAGAATAATTTTTTTAGATATATTAATAATAATATCATAATAATATTATAAATTGTATTACTATTAAATGAATAAACCATCAAATTCGATTATTAAATATATATTATTTATCTTTTAAGCAATTTTTTTTTTTTTTGAAAAAATAAAAAAAAGTATAAATAATTTTAAAGAAGTATGATATATTCATAATATATAAAAATATATAAAAAAAGAAATAAAATATTAACAATTAAATAAAAAATAATATACCCAAAAATTACTAAAAAAAAAAATTTTTTTTTCTGTAATTCAAATATTAAAAAAAAAATAAAAATAAAAATAAAATTATAACATAGAATACTTGTGATATATATATTGTAATATAAAGCAATATAAAAAGATAATCTTTATTATTATATAATAAATTATCAATACTTAAAAATTAATTGACCAAGTTAATATCTTAATAAAATGTCATAATTTTTATTATTTAATATTTAATAATAATAATTATTTATTATTTATTATTTATTATTTATTATTTATTATTTAATTATTATTTATTATTTATTATTTATTATTTATTATTTATTATTTATTATTTATTATTTATTATTTATTATTTATTATTTATTATTTATTATTTATTATTTATTATTTATTATTTATTATTTATTATTTATTATTTATTATTTATTATTTATTATTTATTATTTATTATTTATTATTTATTATTTATTATTTATTATTCAATTATTAATTATTTATTATTTATCATAAAATAATTATAATAAAATAATAATAAAATAAAATAAAATAAAATAAAATAAATTAAATTAATAACCCTTTAAATATTTAAATACAACTAAATTTGTGTAACTTGTATTTTTATTATTATTTTTTTAAAATTAATGCAAATTTATATATAAATATTAAAATCGCTATTTTAATTACCATATCTTTAATTTTATCAAATGAATAAACTGAAATAGTAAAATATGAATTTACTATTTAATATGAATTATATAAAGGAATTAGCCCAAACTTTAGAAATTCAATAACAAAAGTTTAATAATAAATTTTTTTTTTTTTTAAAAAAAAATACTCTAATATAATTTTTTTATTAGTCAAAAGTTCCTATAATATTTAATAAGCCTTTTTTTTTTATGTTTTTTTATAAAATATATATAAATGTATATTGTATAATTTATTATTTTTTCTATTCAATTTAGATAATACAGAAACATTTTAAGTTGACTTTTTTAACTATTAATCCTAATTAAATAAATATTTAGATTTTCACTTTTTATTTTACTAAATATAGATGTAAAATATATATATATATATATATATAATTATATTTTATTAGTATATTTATTTATAATAATATTAAATACTATATTATGTAATGAGATAAGAATATATATATATAAAATATTTAATAATAAAATAATAAATAGAGTATTATAAAATATTAAATAAAGTTATAAAAAAAAAAATAAAATAAAATAAAACTGAAATAGAGTAGAATATTATAATACTATATTAAATATATCAACTTGTCTATTCCTTCCTGTATAAATCAACAAAAACTTAATTAATATTATCCCATATTCCCATATATCATTCCCATCTCTATCTCTAATTTGTATTTTACATTCTACATTCTACATTCTACATTTGTATTGATGTTGATATTAATTATAAATAAATAACTACTTAAGTTCTATAAATAGAAATTTTTTTTAATTTTTTTTTTTTTTTTAATTTTTTTATTTTTAAAAAAAAAAAAAACATTTAACCTATCTTTATCATAATATTATTTATTATTTATTATTTACTATTTATTATTTATTATTTATTATTTTTTTATATATTTATTAATATATTTATTAATTTGTCATTTATTCCTTATTTATTTGTAAATTTATTTGTTATTTATTCCTTAATTTATTTTGCCAATTTATTCCTTTCTATTATTATCTAACAGAGAGGTACAACCCCAAAAGTTTTGAACTTTTTTTTTTTTTATTAAACTTAAAATAATAATTAAAATAAAAAATATATTCTCTATAATTTATATTAAAAAATAAAATGGAAAATAGGAGAGTTTTTAAATATATCATAAGAAAAACAAACAAACAAACAAAAAAACAAATTATTTTTTCATTAATTAATAATAAAATAATAATAAAAATAAAAGCAATAATAATAACAACTCAAACAAAAAAATTTTTTTTTTAAATATAATTAATAAAAAAAAACAATTCAAATAATGTAACCTATAAAATAATTTTATTTCATTTATTTCATATGATTGAAAATCATCTCTTCATTCTTTTTATATTACCTTAATAACAGATACTTCTTTGGTTATAACTACAAATAACTATTTTGTATTGATATGATTTCCTCTGTGATACCAACCACTAAATATTTTGTACCCTATTTTTTTTTTTTTTTTTGTGATATTGATATTAGTAATTAGTAATTATTATTAATGAGTAATTACTAATAAAATTAAAATTTACTTTTACATCTTCAATGATTATCAATGTAAAATTAAGGAAAATATGTATACTAATAATTTAACTAGTATTTTTTTATTTATTTATTTATTTATTTTTAAATATAAAGCATTAAATATTATTTATAAAATAATAATATATAATAATCTTTTTTTTTTTTTTTTTTTTTTTTTTTTTTTAAATCAAAGAATTAAAGATATATCATCATATTATATTTTTTCATTTTTTTTTTTTTTTTAAAAAAAAAAAGATTATTAATTATACCAAAAAGAAAGAGCTTATATATCTAAATATTTAATATATAATATAAGTATAAAAGTAAAAAAAAAAAAAATTATATTTTATTATAATATTCAATTTTTTTAATTATAATTAATTTGATATGGAATAATAGAATTACTGTTATTATTGGATAATAAATTTATCCAATGAATTAAGTAAATTCATCATATGACCATGGCAATGGATATAAATATTTATTATTAATTATGATTATGTTAATTATTATCATAATGATGATTAAAGATTAGTATTTATATATTATTATTAATTTTTAAAGTTTTTGATTTTTATTGAGATTTTACATTTAACATCAATCTATTATATTAATCTAATCATTATATTTAATAAGTTAAAAAAAATTTATTATTCACATACACATTACTGAACATAAATATTCTTTGACATTTTAATATAAAATTATAATTAATACTATGGATTCATATATTTATGAAAGTCATATGATTATACCATATGTTTTATTTTTTTTAGAAGTATTATTAGACTGAAAAGTTTATAAATTAACACATTTTTCATTATTATTTCACAATAAAATGGATAATACATTTTTTAATTAATAATAATTTTTTAATTAAAAATACTTTTTTCTAATGAATAAAAAGAAAAAGGAAAAAAGAAAAAAGAAAAATTATTTTATTTTCATTTTTTTTTAATTTTTTTTATCATTTATTTAACAATACAGTTTTGATGAAATGTATTATATATATATTTGAGGATGAATTATTTATATTTTTATTCATATTTAATGAAACTTTAAAAACATAAATTTTTTTTTTTTATATATAAAAATATATATGTGTTAATTTTTTTTTTTTTTTTATATAAAAAAAAAAAAAAAAAAACCGTGTTTATTATTGTTTCATAGCTTTGGTTTTAAAATTTTAATAAAATGTTATTTCAATAAATACTTTATTTTATTTTATTTTATTTTTTATTTTTTGTATCTTTTTAATCTTCTTTACTTTTAAATATAAAATATTAGTTATTAATTAAATAGCAACTAGCCAAAAAAAAAAAAAAAAAACTATATATATATTGTATATAAAAGATTAAATTAATAATAATACTTTTATCCAAAAAAAAAAAAAAAAAAAAAAAAAAAAAACCGGTGTTTTTTACTTTCATAGTTTTGATTTTAAAAATTTAATAAAATGTTATATCAATAAATACCTTTTTTTTTGTTTTATTTTATTTTATTTGATTTATTTATTTATTTTTTTTATCTTTTTAATCTTTTTTTTTTAAATAAAAAATATTAGTTATTAAAATAGTAATTAGCCAAAAAAAAAAAAAAAAACAACTACAAATAGAAAAATATAATTTTTAAATAAATAAATAAATTAACATTTTTTTATGTAAAATTTAAATTATGAATTATTAAATTTAATAAACAATTATTTAGTATTTTTTTTATATATTAATCATTTTTTATGATATATCATATGCTTTTATCACATGGTTGCAAAAAGGTTATAAAAAAAGAATATTATAATAGTTTTAATTATTGGTAAAAGCTACATCATCACCTAATTCATTTAAAATAAAAAATTTTAAATTGTCAGTATTAATTAAGATTAACATTGCTTCACTGAATAAATGAATACGAGAGTATAAAGAAAATATTAAATAAATAAATAAATAAATAAATATTAAAAATAAATATTTATTATATAAAACTAAAAAAATAGAGAAGTCATGGGAAAAAATTGTAATTTTTTTAAATTTAATTGTCTGAAACATTAAAAATTTCAGTTTATATATATAATTATTACTATAATAATATTTATTACATTGAATAGTAATAATAATTTATATATAAACATAATTATATATATATATATATTTTTTTTTTTTTCTCCTTAGATTATTGTGATTATTGTGATCGTAGTTTTTCAGATACTCCTGAAAAAAGAAAAAATCATTTAAATAGCCAACAACATTTAATTAATGTAAAAAATCATTATAATTCTTTTAAAGGTAAACAAATTTTAAATTTTTATATTTTTATAATTTTTATTAAACTGATGAATAAAATTTAATAAAATTATAATTATGTGAATATATATATATAAAATTTTAAAGAAATATAAAATAAAATAATATTAATTTTCTATGGAAATAAAACTTAAATTATTTATAGTATTGTTATTAATCTATTTTTTTTTTTTTTTATTTTTTTTTACTTTTTTATTTTTATAATTATAATAATTTATATTAAATCAAATATTACTATTTTTATTTTTATTATAGAACCAAGAGATTTATTAATTGAAAAATTAAACTATCCTATTTGTCAAAATTTCTTTAAAAATGGTTTTTGTAGTTATGGTTTAAATTGTAAATTTTCACATGTACCCTACTTTCCAACATTACAAGGTTATTGATTTAAACTTTTTTTATCTAAAATATCATCCTCATCATTAAAAAATTATTCATACTAATTTTTTTTTTTTTTTTTTAAACTTTTTTAATTATTATTATTTTAATTTAAAATAAATAGAGGGAATAAACTATATAGATACTCATTATAATTATTTAATTCAAAAATTAGTTATTGAAACGAATACTATTAATAACTATCAAATTGTTGATAAATCTAACGAAATTAAAAAACAATACGAAGAAAAATATAAACATTTAAAAAAATATAAAAAAGAATTCCCTCCTTCAATGGCCATACCACCTCCAGAAGGATACGATTTTTCAAATTGTGCAGAATGGGGTTAATTTTCTTTTTATTATTATTATTATTTTTTTTTTTATTTCGATTTCAATTAATTTATTTCATAATTATTTTCTTTTTAAAAATATATTAAAATATATTAAAATAAAATATAAATTTATTATAAAAAATAGAAGAAAAAAATATAAAAAATATTTTTAAAAATTAATAAATACGTATTCAAAACCTTTGTTGTATAATTTTTTTTTTTAATGATATTTATTTGTAACAAAAATATCTATATCTATTTATTTTTGCTATTTAATTATTTTCATTAGTAAATAGCATATATTATTTTATTAAATAGCAATTTTTTATAATATAAATAATATATTTAATAATTTAAATTTATTCTATTTAAATATTAATTAAATCTAATCCCATATTTATTTGTTATAACCATATAATTGTTTTACTATTTGAATAGTGTATTAATAAGTTTATTATGGTTCAAATTATTAATATTTAAAGTTGTCTTTTATTTTAATCATATTTTGTGCTTTACATATATATATATATTAGATATTGACATCGACAACAAAGTAATGTATAATTAATAAAACGTATTGAAATGAAATTAATGTAATGCAGTGTTTTTAAAAATTGAAATGAATATATTTAAATATTACTTTCTTGATTAAAAAGTATATGTATATGATAAATACAAAAAAAAAAAAAAAAATTATATATAAAATAATTAAATATAACTTTTAATGAATCAAACGGTTATTTTAAATAAACATGCTTATCCATAAAAATTTGTTGACTCTATATTGAATAAATTAACAAAAAAGGAAAAGATTTTTCCTATAAATTTTTTTTAATTAATTTATACAGAAATTACAATAATATAATCATATAATCTATATATAAATATATAAAATTTTTTTTTTCTTTTTTATATTTATTTATTTTTTATTTAATTATTTTTTTTTATAATTTATTATTATGAAAGTGTTTTTTTTTTTAAAGAACAATCAAATATATTAAATCATGTAATATTAAAAATATATATAAATATAATAAAAGAATACATTATTAATTAATTAATAATATAAAGTAAGTAAAATTATATAAAGTTTAATGTGTAGGGACTATTTATTATGAATTAAAATTTTTTAATAAAAAAATATTATTACATTCATTGTTTTATTAATTTTTGATAAATTGACATGAATTTACATTTGATATGAGTTTAATTTTATAAAGAAAGAATTTTATTAACTTTTGTTTAATTGTTATCGGAATATTTTATTTATTTCTTATTATAACAAAATACTAATAACTCTTACCTTTTTATTTTCAAAATGTCTATACAAGAAGCATTTCATTAATTATTATTTCATATATATATATTTTATACTAATTTTTATTCTTTGCATTATATGTAACCTACATATATCTATTTACTATTTTATGCATATATTACATTAATTATAGTATTTAATATCAAGAATAATTTTTTCTAATATATAAATATGTTGAGTCATATATTTATTTCATATTGAATTATTCTATCTTATTTTTGTATTCATTATAAATTAAATTTAAAATGCAGAAACAATAGTATTGTTTAATATTTATTATTATTAGTTTTAGATAAGTTGGCATAAAAAAAATTATTATTATTAATAAAAATTTAAAATTTAATGCATATTAAAATTCTAAAGGTTATGCATTTAACTCTGAATAAATAATATATCTAAAGTTTTTTCTTTTTATTTACTAATTATTCATATAACGGATAACTTTTTTTTTTTTTTTTTTTTTTTTTTTTTTGAAAGAAAATCAAAACAAATCAAATGTTTTTATTAATTTAAACTTTACAATTTTATTTAATGTTAATTTTTAAAATAGTGTATTGCAGAATAGTATACATTACGCAGTATATTTATTTATGGTAAAATATTATTTTTTTAACTTCACTACATAATGAAAAAAAAAAAATTATACATATATAATATGTACATATAATTTTAATATATTATTAGAGAAAAAAAAAAAGAACTCTTATTACTCAAAAGATTTTATGAATTTTTAGTTAAATTTAACATTTGGTAAATTTTAAACTAAACTAATATAAAAAAAATATTTTAGATTATAATCTTTTTATTTTTATTTATTTTATTAGTTTACATTTATATATATATAATCAATTGAATTAATTATAAAATCTCTTTTTTTTTTTTTATACATTGTAATGTTTGATTAATTTTAAAATAAAAAGAATTAATTTTTTAATATTCTTCTTCTTCTTCTTCTTTTTGTATAATACAATATAATATTTTATATTTTAATTTCAACCATTTAAATATTTTTAATTATTTAGACTTTTTTTTTTTTGATTGAACGATGTAATAAGTCTATTTTTATTTTACTATTTAATTTTTTTTTTTTTTTCAAAGAAATCTTTTTTTCTTATATTATATTATATTAAATTAAATAAAATTAAATATTTTTAATTAAAATAATATATCTCTAATATATTATTATATATTGATTTATACATGCAATTTTTTTTTAAAAGGTTTTAAAAGGTATGAATTTCTCTAATGTATTAAAATATATGTTAATTAAATATCTAACCAATAGAATTTAAGCTATTTTATACAAAGAATTATCTTTTTTATATATAATAAGGTAAAGTTTTAACTTGCTATATAAAACAAAAAAGGATAAAATTAATACATTAATTTAGTTTTTTTTTTATTAATATTACTATATTTTAATATAATATATATTTCTTTTTATATATATATGTATAGATATATATATATATATATATTTTTTTTTTTTTTTGTGAAAATATGATAATATTTTATCAAATGAAACTTTTATCAATATAAAAGTTATATAAAAGTTTCATCGATGATCATACTTTATATTTCAAAAATATATTTATAAAATATATAATTATTATTAATATAGTTTTCTTAAATTTCGAATAATAATAAAAAAAAAGAATAAAAATTTTTCTGCTTTTCTTAATTTAGTTTATAGTTTTATTATTGTAAAATAATTAAAAAAGCTTAAATTTCTTTTTTAGTTATTTAATTATTTATAATTTTTTTTTATAATAATGATAGCCAAGAGATTATTCAAAGTATTAATAATATATATGTTATATAGTTATAAATTAAATTTATAATAAATTAAGATATATTATATTTATATAATATATTTATATAATATCATATATTTAATATAGTCTCATTTTTAGATATATACCAATATTTAATTTATTATGTATGGTGAATAGTAGTACATGTTAAAACAGATGTTAAAAAGATTTGTTGATAATTTTTGATAAAAATTTTATATATTCTGTTGTAATTGTATAATTAATAATATATTAATATTATATTTTGTATATATGGCTTATTAAACTAATAAACTAAATATAGTAACTTTATAAATAAAAAAAAAAAAAAAAAAAAAAATAAAGATAAGAAATTAGATTAAGACAGAACTCTTTTTTTTTTTTTTTTTTTTTTTTTTTTATATATATATGTATATATATATTTTATTTTATTTTATTTATTATTATTGTTATAATTTTTTGATAAAAACATTAATTCAAGTAATAACTTTCAATTTAGTTAATATAGAAAAAAAAAAAAACTAAAATAAAAGCAAATCAAAAATAAAATATTTATAAAATGTTATAAAGATTAGTTAAAAAATAAATAAATTTTTATTTTTTAATTAAAGTATATTAAAATTACTCTATAGAGAATTTTACAATGAATGTTAATTGTTAATATATATATATGTTTTTGTTGTTATGATTCATATAAATAAAAGAATTAAATATATATAAGTCCAAAGAATTTTGGAATAGAATATCAAATAAATTTAAATAAAAACATTCCTATATATATATATATATATTTTTTAATATAATTAAAGTGAAATATATTATAAAAGTTTATATATTTATTTAATGTTTAATATTAAATAAAACATTTATTATTAAAAATATTAGAGATATATAAATCATAATAGTAAATATAAAGTAATAATAATAATAATAATAATAGTAATAATAATAATAAGAATCTATCAATTTTGTTTCAATGCTTATTTAAAGTTCGAAATAGAGTATTTTTTTTTCAGAAATAACATAAGAATTTAATTTATTAGGGTTTATGCTGTAAAATAGATTTAGTAAAGTCATTAATTATTTTAATTGCTGCAGTTAGTTAAATAAAAAAATAAATATATAAAAAAACTATTATAGAAAGTACAAAGTATAATATTTTGATAAAAAGAAAAATGTTAAAAAAGAATATATCCATTTATAATTTGATTATATCATGTTTGAATATTTTATTAATTAATTGTTCAAACCAATTAAAATGTGAATTATTAAAAAATGAGAAGCAATGTATACGAAATAAAGGTTGTCAATGGTGTAATTCCCAATGGGGTTGTATGACAAATATAAATTCTACTTATGAATGTCCTATAGGTAAAATAAAAACAAAATAATAAAGAATAAAATAAAAATAAAATATTTTTTAAAAAAAAAAAAAACTGAAAAAAATTAACGATATATTATTATTTTTATTAATATTATATTATATTAATTATTAAAAAAATAGAATGTAAGACAAAGGAATGTTATACTATTAAAAATATTGACTTTCCTATATTTTACAAATATAATTCAATGAGTTCAAAAGAAAAAAAGAGTATTATTTTTGAAAAAGTAAAAGGTGATAAGCATCATAAAGATTATTATACCTGCTCAGAAAAATGTTTAAAAGCTATTATTTCCGATGGAAAGTTGTTTGAAGGTAATTTTTTAATTTTATAATAATAATAATAATAATAATAATAATAATAATAATAATAATAATAATAATAATAATAATAATAATAATAATAATAATAATAATAATAATAATAATAATAATAATAATAATAATAATAATAATAATAATAATAATAATAATAATAATAATAATAATAATAATAATAATAATAATAATAATAATAATAATAATAATAATAATAATAATAATAATAATAATAATAATAATAATAATAAAAATAATAAATAATAATAAATAATAATAATAATAATAATAATAATAATAAAAATAATTATTATTTTATTTTTGTTTGTATTATAAATTTATTTATATATATATTACTATATATTAATTAAAAATTAAATATTTTTATAAATTCAATATTATTATTATATAATTTATTAATATTTTAACTATTAGTTACTGATGGTACAAATGATAAAAATAATAAAGATATAAATGGAAAAGATTATTCTACATTAATAATTATTTTAGTTTCTATAGGATTTTTAACCATTTTTGCTGTTTTTATTGCTCTTCTTATTTATTATAAAAAGAAGACCAATTTTTTATTAAGAATTATTCAAAATTCAAAAAATAAAAATGACGTGAATATAACAGATCGTAATGTACCATTTAATGAAGATCATCAAAATAATCATAATAATAAACTTATTAATCATCATAATTATCATAACGATACAGCTTTTAATATTGAATCCGTTCATAAAAATGATGTTAATTCTTCATTCCGTAATTCTCAATTGCCACCAGTTTCAATGTCAAATCAATTGAATCGAATTAACAACTATAATAATAATAATAATAATAATAATAATAATAATAATAATAAAAACTATAATAATATTAAAAATATTAAAACAAATAAAGACTATAATAATGTTCAAAATAATTATATTAATGGAAATAATAAAGTAATAGGCCATTCTAATTCATATGTTCCATCATATCCAATGAATAATTCAATAATATCCCCAGTTTTAGCCAATAAAATATTTAATACATCAATGAATACTTCAATTTTACCAAATAATAATGTTTATAAATCAGTGACGGAGAAGCAATTTATTCTTTCCCCAATTTTAGCAAATAGATCTGTGGTTACCCCAATACCAGAAGATTCATCAATTAGCTCATCCTACGATTTAAATGATAAATCCATAAATTCCTCTATTTTATCAAATACTTTTATTAATCAAGAATTTTCAGGTGATACAACAATTACTTCATTTGATGAATCTTCTAAAATTTTGAATTTACCTAGTAATGAGCAATCCTTATCCCAATCCACATTAGTTAACCATTTGCCAGTTAATGTTTCATCTAGTAGTCTTAACAATAATAGCAATAATACTAATACGACTGCTAATAATGATAATCATATTGAAAATGATGATAATAATGAAAAAAATGCTAATAGCAATGATACTAATAAACATAAAATAATTTCTACGGTTGATAGTAATCATATTGAGAATGATAATAGTAATCAAAGTAATAATAATAATAGTAATAATAATAGTAATAATAATAGTAATAATAATAGTAATAGTAATAGTAATAGTAATAATAATTTAGATGTGTCGATGGATCAATCTTTTAAAGATTTTAATCCACCGATGTCAAGTATTTCAAATGATTTTTCTTTCTTACATTTTACTACTGATGGTAAAGGATTAAATAATTCATTATCTATTAATAATAATAACGTAATAGTGGAAGATATGTCTATAAATTCAGAAGATATTACAAATTCAGTTTTATATAATAGTTGTTCTACTTACTCTAGTAATAGCAATAACAACAACAACAGCAACAACAATAATTATAATAATAGTAATAATAAAAATGATTTTAATAATAAAAATAACCATTTTAATAAATATAGTTCCGTATCACATCCTCCTCGTGATTCTAGTTTGTCCGCTATAAACCCAAGAAGGTCTTATGATAAGAATTATGATAAATATAATTATAATCAAAGTTATTCTTCTTCCAATGATTCTAATGATAATTCCTATCAACAAAACCACTCACATATTTATAAAAGTAACAGTTATCAACATAGTAATAATATGGGTCATGACTATTTAAAAATGATAAATAATAATTATAATTATAATTATGATTATTATAAAAATAAAGATAATAATAATTCAGATTATATTAAACAAACAAGAGTATTATCAAAAAGACCA
>JACVTC010000027.1:910000-960000 GCA_016946835.1 Neocallimastix lanati (nom. inval.)
TAAAATAAAATAAAATAAAATAAAATAAAAGTAGAATATTAAATAAGAAAGTACAGATTGAATAAAATAAATAAAATAAAATAAAATGAAATAAAAAGTAGAATATTAAATAAGAAAGTACAGATTGAATAAAATAAATAAAATAAAATAAAATAAAATAAATAAAATAAAATAAAATAAAATAAAATAAAATAAAATAAAATAAAATAAAATAAAATAAAATAAAATAAAATAAAATAAAATAAAATAAAATAAAATAAAATAAAATAAAATAAAATAAAATAAAATAAAATAAAATAAAATAAAATAAAATAAAATAAAATAAAATAAAATAAATAGTTGAAATATAAATATAAAGTACGGATTGAATAAAATAAAATAAAATAAAATAAAATAAAATAAAATAAAATAAATAGTTGAAATATAAATATAAAGTACGGATTGAATAAAATAAAATAAAATAAAATAAAATAAAATAAAATAAAATAAATAGTTGAAATATAAATATAAAGTACGGATTGAATAAAATAAAATAAAATAAAATAAAATAAAATAAAATAAAATAAATAGTTGAAATATAAATATAAAGTACGGATTGAATAAAATAAAATAAAATAAAATAAAATAAAATAAAATAAAATAAAATAAATAGTTGAAATATAAATATAAAGTACGGATTGAATAAAATAAAATAAAATAAAATAAAATAAAATAAAATAAAATAAATAGTTGAAATATAAATATAAAGTACGGATTGAATAAATAAAATAAAATAAAATAAAATAAAATAAAATAAAATAAAATAAAATAAAATAAAAAAAAAATAAAATAAAATAAAATAAATATTGAATTTAATAATATAAAAGTAAAAGTATATAAAATAAAATAAATATTGAATGTAATAATATAAAAGTACAAGTATATAAAATAAAATAAATATTGAATGTAATAATATAAAAGTAAAAGTATATAAAATAAAATAAATATTGAATATAATAATGTAACAGTACAAGTATATAAAATAAAATAAAATAAATATTGAATATAATAATATAAAAGAACAAGTATATAAAATAAAATAAATAATTATTATTTTTTATTAATAACATTAAAGACAATTTATTTTTAAAAATAAAATGTTTTATTTAATTATATATGTTAGAAAGCAAAAAAATCATTTATATTTAATGTTTAATTAGATTATTAACAATCAATAATATTTTTTTTATATATTAAATTACATCATTAATTGAATATAATAAAAATGAAAATTTTTTTTCATTTTGAAAACATTGATCTTTAATATTCTTTAATAAAAAATAATAATAGATATTTATTTTATTTTATTTTATTCAATCTGTACTTTAATTCATATTCTACTATTTATTTTACTTTATTTTATTTTATTTTATTTTATTTTACTTGACTTTACTTTATTTTATTCAATCTGTACTTTATATTTAATATTCTACTATTTATTTTATTTTATTTTATTTTATTTTATATACTTGTACTTTTATATTATTACATTCAATATTTATTTTATTTTATTTTATTTTATTTAATAAAAAATTTTATAAGCCATTAAAAATAAATGGCGTATTGAAAATTTGTATTATAAAAATTGACGAAATGCACCACATTCATTTTAAAATTCCTTTTTCAATTATTATTAATATTTTCTTCTAATTCGAATTTTTTTTTTTTTTTTTTGAAGGTTTCTTTTAATTTCTTAAGTTTATTTATTGGTAATATACCACCAGTTCTGTTTTCTATTTTCTATATTTGCACCATTTTCGTTATAAAGAAATCTTCTACAAAACCATTTTATTCTTGACTCTAATCTTTTTATATAACTGTTAAAATTAATTCTCCTTACATAAATGAACCTATCGCATCTTTTAATTACATTTTATTGGAATTCATTCTATTCATGTTAATTTCTTTCCTTCCGCTTATTGATATGCTTAAATTCAGCGGGTACTCTTATCTGAATTTAGATCAAGTTAGTTTCAAAATTTCTTCAAATTAGCTGTAAAGTTCGCTAAATTATAAAAACAGAGCTATTTATACGATAAATAAAAAGTCCAATAAATAAAATAATCTTTTTTTATTCAATTATTAATTATTTTGATATATATATATATATATATAAAATTTCATTTTTATTTATTTATTAATTTATATAAGCTATATTAAATTCTTAGAATGACATAAAAAATACTTTTCAAAAAATTCTTATGAAAAGTGTTTTAACCTATATCAATTACAAAAATTTATATAAATTCATGATGAGTTATTTCAAATTTTTTTTTATAAGCTATATTAAATTCTTAGAATGACATAAAAAATACTTTTCAAAAAATTCTTATGAAAAGTGTTTTAACCTATATCAATTACAAAATTTATATAAATTCATGATGAGTTATTTCAAATTTTTTTTTTTTTTTTTTTTTAAATTTATAGGCAATATACTGTATAGTTTATTTTAATGATAAATCCATCTAAAATACAAAAATTTTTTATAACATAAAAGGAATTCTAATATCTTTTTAAAAGATTTTATAATAATTTTTAAATTTTCATTTTCTAATATGATTCGATTTTTTCATTGAATCTATAATAATATTTTTATTATGAATAATTATTACACAATAAAAACAATAAAAATTTTTCAATATTTTTATTTTTTAAAATTTTTATTTTTTTTATTTTTTTTTGTTATTTTTAAAATTTTATTTACATGTTTCAAATATTTATTTTTTTATTGTTTTGTTTACAAAAAGTGTTTTAACCTATATCAATTACAAAAATTTATATAAATTCATGATGAGATATTTCAAACTTTTTTTTTTTTTTTTTTAAATTTATAGGCAACCTATACTGTATAGCTTATTTTAATGATAAATCCATCTATAATACTAAAATTTTTTATAACATAAAAGGAATTCTAATATCGTTTTAAAAGATTTTATAATAATTTTTTAAATTTTCATTTTCTAATATGATTCGATTTTTTCATTGAATCTATAATAATATTTTTATTATGAATAATTATTACACAATAAAAACAATAAAAATTTTTCAATATTTTTATTTTTAAAATTTTTATTTTTTATTTTTTTTTTTTTGTTATTTTTAAAATTTTATTTACATGTTTCAAATATTTATTTTTTTATTGTTTTGTTTACAAAAACAATTTTCATAAATAATAAATATTTATTTATATTTCAAACAAATAATATTTAATAATAAATATTAAAAAAAAAAAAATAAAAAGATTACATATTTAGATAATAAAATTAGTATCTGTTTCTGTGTTTACTTTTCATTTCCTTAAGCATTTTTTTAGCTTCTTTGAGAATCATCTTAGCTTCTTCAAGATCTTCTTCTTCTTCAGCTTCAATATCACTGTTATTATCTTCATCTCCAACATTTTCGTTTTCTTCTTCGACAACAACAGTACTTTCATTGTCTTCTTCATCATTTTCAGCATCACTCTCATTATTACATTCTGGAAGATCCTTATTTTCTGGCTTAGAGCAGTCAATCATACATATTTCAAGATTCTTGTATTCTGATTTGGTACAGTCAATAGCACATTCTTCAAGATCCTTGTTTTCTGGCTTAGAGCAATCAACAGCACATTCTTCAAGATCCTTGTTTTCTGGTTTAGAGCAATCAACAGCACATTCTTCAAGATCCTTGCTTTCTGGTTTAGAGCAATCAACAACACATTCTTCACGATCCCTGTTTTCTGGTTTAGAGCAATCAACAGCACATTCTTCACGATCCTTGTTTTCTGGCTTAGAGCAATCAACAGCACATTCTTCAAGATCCTTGTTTTCTGGCTTAGAACAATCAACAGCACATTCTTCAAGATCCTTGTTTTCTGGTTTAGAGCAATCAACAGCACATTCTTCACGATCCTTGTTTTCTGGCTTAGAGCAATCAACAGCACATTCTTCACGATCCTTGTTTTCTGGCTTAGAGCAATCAACAGCACATTCTTCACGATCCTTGTTTTCTGGCTTAGAACAATCAACAGTACATTCTTCAAGATCCTTGTTTTCTGGCTTAGAACAATCAATAGCACATTCTTCACGATCCTTGTTTTCTGGCTTAGAACAATCAATAGCACATTCTTCACGATCCTTGTTTTCTGGTTTAGAGCAATCAACAGCACATTCTTCACGATCCTTATTTTCTGGTTTAGAGCAATCAATAGCACATTCTTCAAGATCCTTATTTTCTGGTTTAGAGCAATCAACAGCACATTCTTCACGATCCTTGTTTTCTGGTTTAGAGCAATCAACAGCACATTCTTCACGATCCTTGTTTTCTGGTTTAGAGCAATCAACAGCACATTCTTCACGATCCTTATTTTCTGGTTTAGAGCAATCAATAGCACATTCTTCAAGATCCTTGTTTTCTGGTTTAGAGCAATCAACAGCACATTCTTCACGATCCTTGTTTTCTGGCTTAGAGCAATCAACAGCACATTCTTCACGATCCTTGTTTTCTGGCTTAGAGCAATCAACAGCACATTCTTCACGATCCTTGTTTTCTGGCTTAGAACAATCAATAGCACATTCTTCACGATCCTTGTTTTCTGGCTTAGAGCAATCAATAGCACATTCTTCACGATCCTTGTTTTCTGGTTTAGAGCAATCAACAGCACATTCTTCAAGATCCTTGTTTTCTGGTTTAGAGCAATCAACAGCACATTCTTCAAGATCCTTGTTTTCTGGCTTAGAACAATCAACAGCACATTCTTCACGATCCTTGTTTTCTGGCTTAGAACAATCAATAGCACATTCTTCACGATCCTTGTTTTCTGGCTTAGAGCAATCAACAGCACATTCTTCACGATCCTTATTTTCTGGTTTAGAACAGTCTGGAGCACATTCTGGTAACTTCTTGTTTTCTGGTTTAGAACAGTCTGGAGCACATTCTGGTAAATGCTTGTTTTCTGGTTTGGAGCAGTCTGGAATAATAACAGTTGGTTTTGGCATAGTTGTAGTTGGTTTTGGGGCTACTGTAGTAACTGGTGTAGCTGGTGTATTCCAGGTATTCCAATTATTCCAATTCCAATTGTTCCAACCCCAGTTATTCCATCCCCAATTACTACCGGTATTCCATCCCCAACATGGCATACCAAAGGCTTGAGAAACTAAGAAACTAATTAAAACGACTAATAATAATTTGCTGTACATTTTCCCTTAAAAATTTTTCTTTGTTTGTTATTTATTAATAATTAAAAGTTTTTAATTTAAAAATATTTACAAGTAGTGTTTGAAAAAGAAAATTAATTTTTTTTTTTTAATTAATATTTGTTTCTTTTTATTATATTAAAATATAAATAAATATTTATTTTATTTTTTTTTTTAAAAGAATTCTAAATAAATAATATTACTGAAATATATTTGATTTTTTAAAATGCTAAATATATATTTCAATAATATTTTATTAAAATTAAAATTAATTGTTATAGTATCAACTTAAGTAATTATATAATTTTATAAATTTTAATTTCTCTTTTTTTAATTAAGAAATTTTTATTTAAAAAAAAATTATCGTTTTTTAAAATATATTGATTGCTTTATAAAAAGAAAATTGTTCTTGTAATTGATAATATAAAAAAAAGTACGCTGAAATTACTGCTATTTATAATTTTTTTTTATATATTATTATTAAAATATTATTACTATAGTTATTGCTACTATATTATAAAAATGTTAATTTTTTTTTCTTTATTTTAATTCTTTTATTAAAATTATTTTTTTTTTCTTTATTTTATTAGTTAAAATTAATATTTTTTTCGTTATTTTATTCGTTAAAATTAATTAAATAAGAATTTAATATTGAAATCTAAAAATAATTTATTAAATAATATAAATAAAAAAAAAAAAAAAAAATTTATTAAATAAAAATTTAATTTATAAAAATTTAATTTATAAAAATTTAAATGATCCACAAACTCTTCAAAGTATAAATATCAATATAATAATTATAAAAAATTATAAGTATTAAATAAATAAAAATTTTGATTAAATAATTTTTTGATAAATAGAAAAATATATATATATATATATATATTCTATATTCTTTAAGTTATAATTAACGGATATTTAATGAATTTAATAAATAAAAATTTAAATATCAATATAAACATCAATATATTATAATGAAAGTAATAAATAAAAATATAAATATTAATATAAATAAAAATATAAATATTAATATAAATAAAATATAAATGTTAATATTAAATATTTATTTATATTTAAACATAGTAAAATTAATAAAAATTTTTGTATATATATTTTTATATTTTATTATGTATAAAATTAATTCTATTTTAAAATTTTTTTATATAATATTTTTATTTATAGAGATAAGTATTACATGTAAAATTAATACTATTATAAACAGTTTTTTTTATAAAATATATTTATTTATAGAGATATAATTTATAAACAGTTTTTTATATAATATATTTATTTATAGAGATATAATAATTAAATTTTTATAATATATTAAAAATAATATATAATTAAATAAAAAAATAAAATAAAATACAATAAAATAAAATTTAATAATTATTTTAGAGAAAATAAAAAAAAAATATATATTTTTAATTATAATACTTTAATTGTAGTTCAAACTTTTAATAAGCCATGTAGGAGAAAGAATAAATAATAGAAATAATAGAAATAATAAGAATAATAAGAGTAATAAGAATAATAAAAGCAATAATAATATTTTAATGTTTTATATATCTAATGAAATCTACTTTTGAATTTATTTTTTTTTTTTTAAAAAAAAGAAAAAGATAAAAAGATATATCAATATTTAATGTTTTATATTTAAAGAAATTTACTTTTGTATTTTTTGATTTTTTTTAAATAAAAATAAAAATAAAAAGAAAAAGTAAATCTATTACTATTAATTTTTTTTTTTATTGTATTTTTTGATTTTTTTTAAATAAAAATAAAAATAAAAAGAAAAAGTAAATCTATTACTATTAATTTTTTTTTTATTAATTTTTAATACGTAAAAAATCTATTACTGCTTATATACTTTCTTTTATCATAATACTATTTAACTATTTATATATTATCTTTTCTTTCAATAATTTTTATATATAATTTATTCAAAGTTCTAATATAATATTTAGTTATAATTTTATATCATTTAATAAATATAAAATTTTTTTCTATCAATAATTTTTATATATAATTTATTCAGTGCTATAGCAATAAAATATTTATTTATAAATTTATATCATTATTTAATAAATAAATATATATATATATAAATTAAACATTATTTAATTATAATATTTAATTATCAATAAAATATAAAATATTTTCCTATTTTCCTATTTTCCGTTTTATTTTTATTTTTATTTTTATTTTTTTTACTTACAAAAATAAACGTATAATTAAAAAAAAATATTTTACATACTAAAAAAATTATCATAAACAATTAATGTTAAATAATGTAATAATAAATAGTTCAATTTAAATAAATAATATTTTAATATTTAAATATTTTATTTCTTTTAATATTTTTCATATAAAAATTATATTTTTTAATTTTTTTAATTTTTAATGATATATTTTATTAATTTCATTAAAAAAAAAAAAATAATAAATAAAAGAATCCATTAATTTTAATAATTATTAAAAATTTTAAAGGTTAATATTAAACTTCAAATTATTAGAAGTTTTAATTGTAATTATTTAAATAAAAATGATATAAAAAAATTGAAGCACCAGATTTATATTTATTGTTTATATATTTAAAGATAATAAATATTAAGGTTTATTTATTTATATTATGATAAATTAAAAACAATTTAAAATAATAAAAAATGTATAGTTTTTAAAATTAGTTATTAAAATTTATAATAATATTTTTATTAATATTTTATTTATATTTATATTAATATTTATATTTATATTTATGTTTATGTTTATATTTAATTTATTTTTATATTTATATCAACATTAATGTTTATGGTTATATTTATTTTTATGTTTATTTAATTAAAAAGTTTTCATAAATTATACACTAATATTTGTACTACATTTATATTCAATAAATTTTAATTTATTGAAAATTTATTTATTGAAAATTAAATTTTATTTTATTTAATTTTGAATATATTTAATAAATATAAAAATTAAATATTAATTTTTTTTTTTTTTCAATTTTTTTTAATAATTAATATTATGTTTTTCTTTTACATATAAAAATTATATTATTATATATTATTTATATTTAAAAATAACAGTTTTGAAAAAATATATAAATAGTACTATTTTTCTTTTTGTTTCAATTTTTCATTAATTATAAAAACAATTTTCCTTTCAATAAAACAAATTAACAGTAATAGAAATTGATACAATATTAATTATAATTTTTGAAATATTATTGAAATATATTTATTAGTTAGTTTATAAATTAAATATATTTCATTAATATCATTTATTAGAAATTTTGAATTTATTTAAAAATAAACTTTAAAAATAAATATTTATTTATATTTTAAAAAAATAAATTACTTGTAAATAATATAATTTAATTTTATTATTTGAAAAAATTTTATTATTTTATATTTGGGGAAATGTACAATAGATTAATTTTAGCTCTTTTAATTAGTTTTTTAGTTTCTCAAACATATGGTATGCCATGTTGGGGATGGAATACTGGAAATAATTGGGGATGGAATAACTGGGGTTGGAACAAATGGAATTGGAATACTTGGAATACTCCAAGTACTCCCGTAGTTCCAAAACCAACCACAACTATATCAACCACAACTATACCAACCACAACTATTCCAAAGCCAACTATTATAATTCCAGATTGTTCAAAACCTGCAAACAAACATTTACCAGAATGTGCTCCAGACTGTTCCAGACCAGAAAACAAGAAATTACCAGAATGTGCTATTGATTGTTCTAAACCAGAAAATAAAAAGTTACCAGAATGCGTTATCGACTGCTCCAAACCAGAAAACAAGGGTCTTGAAGAATGTGCTATTGATTGTACTAAACCAGAAAACAAGGATCTTGAAGAATGTGCTATTGATTGTACTAAACCAGAAAATAAAAAATTACCAGAATGTGCTATTGATTGTACTAAACCAGAAAACAAGGATCTTGAAGAATGTGCTATTGATTGTACTAAACCAGAAAATAAAAAATTACCAGAATGTGCTATTGATTGTACTAAACTAGAAAATAAAAAATTACCAGAATGTGCTATTGATTGTACTAAACCAGAAAACAAGGATCTTGAAGAATGTGCTCCAGATTGTTCCAAACCAGAAAATAAGAAATTACCAGAATGTGCTATTGATTGTTCTAAATCAGAAAATAAGGACTTTGAAGAATGCAAAGAGGATGATAAAGAAGAAGAACCAAATTGTGATTTAGAAGAAAATAAAGATCTTCCAGAATGTAATAATGACAGTGATGTTGAAAATGATGAAGAAGATGATGAAAGCACTGTTGTTGTTGATGAAGAAAATGAAAATGTTGGAGATGAAGATGAGAATAGTGATATTGAAGCTGAAGAAGAAGAAGATCTTAAAGAAGAAAATGAAAATGTTGGAGATGAAGATGAGAACAGTGATATTGAAGATGAAGAGGAAGAAGATCTTGTAGAAGCTAAGATGATTCTTAAAGAAGCTAAAGAAATGCTTAAAGAAATGAAAAGTGAACATAGAAATAAATACTAATTTTATCTTTTTTTTTTTTTTTAAATTTTAATACTTTTTTTTTCATTTTAATTAAATATCTTTTTAAAAAAATATAAATAAATATTTATTACTAATAAAACTTTTATTAAAAAAAATGAAAATTATTTAATATAAGAAATAATAATAATGTATAATATGTATATAAAATTTTAAAATTAATAAAAATAAATTAAATATGTATATAAAATTTAAAAATTAATAAATATAAAAATAAATCAAATATAAATATAAATAAAATTATATATTATTATAATGTAAACAACAAATTTTTACAGATTCTGAAAGAAAATTTAAATATAAATAAAAAAGGGTTAAATATTACATTTAATTGCTTATAAATAACATTTTTATATATTATAACTATTGTAACCAGATTGTTCAAAACTTTCGAACAAATATTTACCAGAATGTGTTCCAAACTGCTCCAAAGCAGAAAACAAGAAATTACAAGAATGCGTTATCGACTGCTCCAAAGCAGAAAACAAGGATCATGAAAAATGTGCTATTGATTGTTTCAAATCAAAAAATAAGGACTTTGAAGAATGCAACAAGGTTGATAAAGAAGAAGAACCAAATTGTGATTTAGAAGATAATAAAGATCTTCCAGAATGTAATAATGACAGTGATGCTGAAAATGGTGAAGAAGATGATGAAAGTACTATTGTTGTTGAAGAAGAAAATGAAAATGTTGGAGATAAAGATCAGAATAGTAATATTGAAGATTAAGAAGAAGAAGATCTTGAAGAAGCTAAGATGTTTCTTAAAGAAGCTAAAGAAATGATTAAAGAAATGAAAAGTGAATATAGAAATAAATATTAATTTTTTCTATATTTTTTAAATTTTAATATTTTTTTTTTCCATTTTAATTAAATACCTTTTTTTTTTAAAAAAAATATAAATAAATATTTATTATTAATAAAACTTTTATATGAACATAATGAAAATTATTCAATATAACAAATAATAAAATGAATAATATGTATATAAAATTTTAAAATTAACCAAAGTGAAAAAATGCTTACTAAACAAAAAAAAAATGTTAAATAAAAAAAAAAAAAAGGCTAAATATTACATTTATTTGTTCATAAATAACATTTTTATATATTTTAAATTTTATGTAAAATAAAGAATATATTATCATTTACTTTTTTATAGTTTTAAATAATTTTTTTTCCTTTTGACGGTTTATATTATAATTAAGATAAAATAATACTTGAGATAAAATATTTAATCCATAATTTTAGAGATAAAATTTTTAATGTATATAATTTATTCAGAGTGTTATTATGGTAACAATAAAATATTTATAAATTTGTATCATATTTAATTTATATATATGTGTATAAATATATAATTAAAAAATTAAACATTATTTAATTATCAATAAAATATAAAATCAATATTCTCCTATTTTCCTATTTTCCTTTTTTTTTTGTTATTTTTTTTTTTTTTTATTTACAAAAATAAATGTATAAAAAAAAATTAATTTTACATACTATAAAAATTAGCATAAATAACATTTTTATATATTTTAAATTTTATGTAAAATAAAGAATATATTATCATTTACTTTTTTATAGTTTTAAATAATTTTTTTTTTTCCTTTTGACGGTTTATATTATAATTAAGATAAAATAATACTTGAGATAAAATATTTAATCCATAATTTTAGAGATAAAATTTTTAATGTATATAATTTATTCAGAGTGTTATTATGGTAACAATAAAATATTTATAAATTTGTATCATATTTAATTTATATATATGTGTATAAATATATAATTAAAAAATTAAACATTATTTAATTATCAATAAAATATAAAATCAATATTCTCCTATTTTCCTATGTTCCGTTTTTTTTTGTTATTTTTTTTTTTTTTTATTTACAAAAATAAATGTATAAAAAAAAATTAATTTTACATACTATAAAAATTAGCATATACAATTAATTATATATAACATAATAATTAACAGTTCAATATAAATAAACAATATTTTAATATTTAAATATTTTATTTTTTTTAATACTTTTCGTAAAAAATTATTTTTTTATTTTTTTTTTTTTTAATTTTTAATGATATATTTTATTAATTTCATTAAAAAAATAAATAAATAAATAAATAAATAAATAAATAAAAGAATCAATTAATATTAATAGTTAATTTCATTAAAAAAAAATAATTAAATATAAATATAAATAAAAGAATCAATTAGTATTAATAATTAATAAAATTTTTAATAAATTTAAAGTTTAATATTAACCGTTAAAAATTTTTAATTTTAATTATTTTAATAAAAATGATATAAAAAAAATTGAAGCTCCAGATTTATATTTATTATTTATATATTTAAAGATAATAAATATTAAGGTTTATTCATTTATATTATGATAAATTAAAAACAATTTAAAATAATATAAAATGTATAGTTTTTAAAATTAGTAAAATTTATAATATTTTTATTAATATTTTTATTTATATTTATATTAATATTTATATTTATGTTTATATTTATATTTATATTTAATTTATATTTATATCAACATTAACGTTATATTTATTTTTATGTTTATTTAATTTATATTTATAAGAAGTTTTCAAAAATTATATACTAATATTTGTACTACATTTATATTCAATAAATTTTAATTTATTGAAAATTTTTAAATTTTATTTTATTTAATTTTGAATATATTTAATAAATATAAAAATTAAATATTAATTTTTTTTTTTTTTATAATTGATAAAAAATTAAATATTATGTTTTTCTTTTACAAATAAAAATTATATAATTATTTATTATTTATATTTAAAAATAATAGTTTTGAAAAAATATATAAATAGTACTAATTTTTCTTTTTGTTTCAATTTTTCATTAATTATAAAAATAATTTTCCTTTCAATAAAACAAATTAACAGTAATAGAAATTGATACAATATTAATTATAATTTTTGAAAAATTATTGAAATATATTTATTAGTTAGTTTATAAATTAAATATATTTCATTAATATTATTTATTAGAAATTTTAAATTTATTTAAAATAAACTTTAAAAATAAATATTTAATAATATTTTAAAAAAATAAATTACTTGTAAATAATATAATTTAATTTTATTATTTGAAAAAAAAAAATTTTTATTTTATATTTGGGGACATGTACAACAGATTAATTTTAGCTATTTTAATTAGTTTCTTAGTTTCTCAAACATATAGTATGCCATGTTGGGGATGGAATACTGGAAATAATTGGGGATGGAATAACTGGGGTTGGAACAAATGGAATTGGAATATTTGGAATACTCCAAGTACTCCTGTAGTTCCAAAACCAACCACAACTATACCAACCACAACTATACCAACCACAACTATTCCAAAGCCAACTATTATAATTCCAGATTGTTCAAAACCTGCAAACAAACATTTACCAGAATGTGCTCCAGACTGTTCCAGACCAGAAAACCAGAAATTACCAGAATGTGCTATTGATTGTTCTAAACCAGAAAACAAAAAATTACCAAAATGTACTATTGATTGTACTAAACCAGAAAACAAGGATCTTGAAGAATGTGCTATTGATTGTACTAAACCAGAAAACAAGGATCTTGAAGAATGTGCTATTGATTGTACTAAACCAGAAAACAAGGATCTTGAAGAATGTGCTATTGATTGTACTAAACCAGAAAACAAGGATCTTGAAGAATGTACTATTGATTGTACTAAACCAGAAAACAAGGATCTTGAAGAATGTGATATTGATTGTACTAAACCAGAAAATAAAAAATTACCAGAATGTGCTATTGATTGTACTAAACCAGAAAATAAGAAATTACCAGATTGTGCTATTGATTGTTCCAAACAAGAAAACAAGGATCATGAAGAATGTGCTATCGATTGTACTAAACTAGAAAACAAAGGTCATGAAGAATGTACTATTGATTGTTCTAAACCAGAAAACAAGAAATTACCAGAATGTGCTATTGATTGTTCTAAATCAGAAAATAAGGACTTTGAAGAATGCAAAGAGGATGATAAAGAAGAAGGACCAAATTGTGATTTAGAAGAAAATAAAGATCTTCCAGAATGTAATAATGACAGTGATGTTGAAAATGATGAAGAAGATGATGAAAGCACTGTTGTTGTTGAAGAAGAAAATGAAAATGTTGGAGATGAAGATGAGAATAGTGATATTGAAGCTGAAGAAGAAGAAGATCTTGAAGAAGCTAAGATGATTCTTAAAGAAGCTAAAGAAATGCTTAAAGAAATGAAAAGTGAACATAGAAATAAATACTAATTTTATCTTTTTTTTTAAGTTTTAATATTTTTTTTCCATTTTAATTAGATATCTTTTTAAAAAAATATAAATAAATATTTATTATTAATAAAACTTTTATGTGAACAGAATGAAATTTATTCAATATAACAAATAATAAAATGAATAATATGTATATAAAATTTTAAAATTAACAAATAATAAAATGTATAATATGTATATAAAATTTTAAAATTAACAAATAATAAAATGTATAATATGTATATAAAATTTTAAAATTAACCAAAGTGAAAAAATGCTTACTAAATAAATAAAAAAAAGATTAAATATTATATTTACTTGCTTATAAATAACATTTATATAAATTTTAATTTTTATGTAAAATAAAGAATATATAATCTTTTAATTTTTTATAGTTTTAAATAAAAATTTTTTTCTTTTGATAGTTTATATTTTTAATTATGATAAAATAATACTTCAAATAAAATTTTTAATATATTATTTTAGAGATAAAATTTTTAATGTATTATTTTACTGATAAAATTTATTTTAAATTAAAAATTTATATTTTTCATTAATTTAATTAAAAAAATAGTTTTTACATATATAATCAATATGATAAATCATTATATAATCGTTATATTAATATATTTTTATATAATAATTTATAATAATATATATCAATAAACTTTTTGATTTGGAACAAGAAGGAACATATTCAGTTAAGAATTTGATTTCTGGTTTTGAATAATATAGAATGATAATAATTAGTATTGGATTTATAATAGTAGTTAAAATATTATTATTGCATTTTATTATTCTTATTACTCTTATTACTCTTATTATTTCTATTATTTATTCTTTATTCTACATGGCTTATTAAAATTTTGAACTATAATAAAAGTATTTATAATTAAAAAAATATTTTTTTTATTTTCTCTAAAAGAATTATTAAATTTTATTTTATTTTATTTTATTTTATTTTTTATTTAATTATATAATATTTTTAATGTTTTATATATCTAATAAAATCTACTTTTGAATTTATTTTTTTTTTTAAAATAAGAAAAATATATATATCAATATTTAATGTTTTATATATCTAAAGAAATTTGCTTTTGTATTTTTTATTTTTTATCATAATAATATTACTATTTATATACTATCTTTTCTTTCAATAATTTTTATATATAATTTATTCATAGTTCTAATATAATATTTAATTATAATTTTATATCATATTTAATAAATATAATTTTTTTTTTCTATCATATTTAATAAATATAAAAATTTATATATATATAATATATAAATATATATATAAAATTAAACATTATTTAATTAAAATACATAATTATCAATAAAATATAAAATCAATATTTTCCTATTTTCCAATTTTCCAATTTTCCGTTTTTTTTCTTTTTTTCTTTTTTTCTTTTTTATTTTTTTTATATAAAAAAATAAATGCATAAAAAAAAAAAAAATTAATTTTACATACTAAAAAAATTAGCATATACCTTTAATGATATATAACATGATAATTAACAGTTCAATATAAATAAAAAATATTTTAATATATAAATATTTTACTATTTTTTAATATTTTTCATATAAAAATTATATTTTTTATTTTTTTTTAATTTTTAATGATATATTTTATTAATTTCATTAAAAAAAAAAAAAAAAATAAATAAAAGAATCCATTAATATTAATAATTATTAAATTTTTTTTAACTGTTAATATTAAACTTTAAATTATTAGATATTTTAATTTTAATTATTAAAATAAAAATGATATAAAAAAATTGAAGCTCCAGATTTATATTTATTGCTTATATATTTAAAGATAAAAATATTAAGGTTTATTCATTTATATTATGATAAATTAACAATTTAAAATAATAAAAAATGTATAGTTTTTAAAATTAGTTCTTAAAAATTATAATAGTTCTTAAAATTTATAATAATATTTTTATTAATATTTTATTTATATTTATATTAATATTAATATTTATGTTTATATTTATGTTTATATTTAATTTATATTTATATTTATATCAACATTAATGTTTATGGTCTTATTTATTTTTATGTTTATTTAATTTATATTTATATATTTGATTGTTCCAAACCAGAAAACAAGGATCTTGAAGAATGTGCTCCAGATTGTTCCAAACCAGAAAACAAAAAATTACAAGAATGTGCTCCAGATTGTTCCAAACCAGAAAATAAGAAATTACCAGAATGTGCTATTGATTGCTCCAAACCAGAAAATAAGAAATTACCAGAATGTGCTATTGATTGTTCTAAATCAGAAAATAAGGACTTTGAAGAATGCAAAGAGGATGATAAAGAAGAAGAACCAAATTGTGATTTAGAAGAAAATAAAGATCTTCCAGAATGTAATAATGACAGTGATGTTGAAAATGATGAAGAAGATGATGAAAGCACTGTTGTTGTTGAAGAAGAAAATGAAAATGTTGGAGATGAAGATGAGAATAGTGATATTGAAGCTGAAGAAGAAGAAGATCTTGTAGAAGCTAAGATGATTCTTAAAGAAGCTAAAGAAATGCTTAAAGAAATGAAAAGTGAACACAGAAATAAATACTAGTTTATTTCTTTTTTTTAAAGTTTAATATTTTTTTCCATTTTAATTAGGTATCTTTTTTTTTAAAAAAATATAAATAAATATTTATTATTAATAAAACTTTTATGTGAACAAAATGAAGATTATTCAATATAACAGATAATAAAATGAATAATATGTATATAAAATTTTAAAATTAACAAATAATAAAATGTATAATATGTATATAAAATTTTAAAAATTAACCAAAGTGAAAAAATATTTAATAAATTAAAAAAAGCTAAATATTACATTTAATTGCTAATAAATAACGTTCATATAAATTTTAATTTTTATGTAAAATAAAGAATATATTATCATTTACTTTTTTATAATAGTAGTTAAAATATCATTATTGCTTTTATTATTCTTATTACTCTTATTTTTCTTCTTATTATTATAATTTCTATTTCTATTATTTCTATTATTATTATTTTTATTTTTTCTCCTACATGGCTTTTTGAAAGTTTGAACTACAATTAAAGTATTTATAATAAAAAAACCTTTTTTTTTATTTTCACTAAAAGAATTATTATTTTTTTTAATTATATATTAATATACAATGTTTAAATTATCTAAAGAAATTTGCTTTTATATATATATATATATATAAAGAAAAAGAAAAAGTAAATCTATTTCTATTAATTTTTTCTTTCTTTTATTTTTTTTATTTTCAGTACAAAAAAAATTTATTACTATTTATATACTTTCTTTTTATCATATTACTCTATTTATATATTTTCTTTTCTATCAATAATTTTTATATATATAATTTATTCAGAGTGCTATTATAGTAACAATAAAATATTTAAATATAAATTTTTAATTTGCTTCTATTTTAATAATTGAAAAAAAATATCAGAAAGTATTTTAATTTGCTTCTATATTAATATTAATTTTACTTTTGTGTCTAAATATATTTAAATGATAAAATAACAATTTTTAATATTTATTTATCATTTTATTTTATTTTTTAATTTATATATATATATATATATTATTTTTTATTTTATTTTATTGTATTTTTTTTAATTTTTTTTTTTTTGTTTTATTTTATTTTTTTTTTTTAATTTTTTTTTTAGTTTATTATATATATATATATATATATATATATATTTATTTTTTATTATTTTTTAAAATTTTTAGAAATCTTAAATATAAGAGGCAATTATTTATTAAATTATAATATCACATAAAAAAAAAGTATAATTATACCAAATTTTAATTATTAAAAAAAATTTAAAAAAAAATATACATTATTTAATTAAAATACTTAATTTTCAATAAAATATAAAATTAATATTTTTTTGCTTTTGCTATTTTCCTTTTTATTTATTTATTTATTTATATATTTATTTTTTTTATTTACATAAATAAATGTAAATATATATATGTATATATTAATTTTATATACTAAAAAAAATTAGCATATACAATTAATGTTAAATAACAAAATAATTAACAATTCTTATTTACTTCAAGGAACATTTAGTAAATATTAAAAAAAGTTATGCATAAGATAATTTATGACAATTTATGTTTATTACATGAATAATTATTATAATATTTAATATAATAATTATTTATTATAAATAATTACAATTGCTGCATATTGAATTTAAATAATTAATATTTTAATATTTTTCATATAAAAATCTTATTTTTTAATTTTTTATAATTTTTAATTGGAAAAAAAAATATTAATCCGTATATACTAAAAAAATTAGAATATACAATTAATGTTAAATAACATAATAATTAATAATTGTATTTAAATAATATTTTAATATTTAAAAATTTGACTATTTTCTATTATTTTTCACATAAAAATTATATTGCTGCATATTGAATTTAAATAATTAATATTTTAATATTTTTCATATAAAAATCTTATTTTTTAATTTTTTATAATTTTTAATTGGAAAAAAAAAATATTAATCCGTATATACTAAAAAAATTAGAATATACAATTAATGTTAAATAACATAATAATTAATAATTGTATTTAAATAATATTTTAATATTTAAAAATTTGACTATTTTCTATTATTTTTCATATAAAAATTATATTTTTTAATTTTTTATAATTTTTAATGATATATTTTATTAATTTCATTAAAAAAAAAATTAAAGAATCAATTAATACTATTAATTAACAAATTTTTAATAATTTAAAGTTTAATATTAACCGTTTAAATTTTTAATTTTAATTATTTAAATAAAAATGATATTAAAAAAAAAGAATCTATGGATTTATATTTTTTGCTTATATGTTTAAAGATAAAAAATATTAAGGTTTATTTATTTATATTATGATAAATTAAAAACCATTTAAAATAATAAAAAATGTATAGTTATTAAAGTTAGTTATTAAGATTTATAATATTTTTAATAATATTTTTATATTTATATTAATATTTATATTTATGTTTATATTTATATTTATATTTATATTAATATTTATATATATGTTTATGTTTATAATTATGTTTATATTTATTTTTATGTTTTATTTAATTTAAATTTTCAAAAAGATTTCATAAATTATACATTAAAATTGATTAAATATAAATGTAGTACAAATATTAATTTATTGAAAATTATTTTTAAATTTCATCTTATTTATTTAATTGTAAATTTTTATTAATATTTAATTAATATAAAAAATAAACATAAAAAATAAATATTAATTTTTTATCAATTTTATTTAATAATTGATAAAAAATTAAATATTATGTTTTTCTTTTACAAATAAAAATTATGTTATTATATATTATTTATATTTAAAAATAATAGTTTTGAAAAAATATATAAAGAGTATTAATTTTCTTTTTGTTTCATTTTCATTAATTATAAAAATAATTTTCCTTTCAATAAAACAATTTAACAGTAATAGAAATTGATACTATAATAATATAATTTTTGAAATATTATTGAAATATATTTAGTCAGTTTATAAATCAAATATATTTCATTAATATTATTTATTAGAAATTTTGAATTTATTTAAAAATAAACTTTAAAAATAAATATTTATTTATATTTTAAAAAAATAAATTACTTGTAAATAATATAATTTAATATTATTATTTGAAAAAAAAATTTTTTTTTTTTTATATTTGGGGACATGTACAACAGATTAATTTTAGCTATTTTAATTAGTTTCTTAGTTTCTCAAACATATAGTATGCCATGTTGGGGATGGAATACTGGAAATAATTGGGGATGGAATAATTGGGGATGGAATAACTGGGGTTGGAACAAATGGAATTGGAATACTTGGAATACTCCAAGTACTCCTGTAGTTCCAAAACCAACCACAACTATTCCAAAACCAACAATTATAATTCCAGATTGTTCAAAACCTTCAAACAAACATTTACCAGAATGTGCTCCAGATTGTTCCAAACCAGAAAACAAGAAATTACCAGAATGTGTTCCAGATTGTTCCAAACCAGAAAACAAGAAATTACCAGAATGTGTTCCAGACTGTTCCAAACCAGAAGATAAGAAATTACCAGAATGTGCTATTGATTGTACTAAACCAGAAAACAAAGGTCTTGAAGAATGTGCTATTGATTGTACTAAACCAGAAAACAAAGGTCTTGAAGAATGTGCTATTGATTGTATTAAACCAGAAAACAAGAGTCTTGAAGAATGTGCTCCAGATTGTTCCAAACCAGAAAACAAGAAATTACCGGAATGTGTTATCGACTGTTCCAAACCAGAAAACAAAAGACTTGAAGAATGTGCTATTGATTGTTCCAAACCAGAAAACAAGGATCTTGAAGAATGTGCTATTGATTGTACTAAACCAGAAAACAAGGATCTTGAAGAATGTGCTATTGATTGTACTAAACCAGAAAACAAGGATCTTGAAGAATGTGCTCCAGATTGTTCCAAACCAGAAAACAAGAAATTACCAGAATGTGCTATTGATTGTTCTAAATCAGAAAATAAGGACTTTGAAGAATGCAAAGAGGATGATAAAGAAGAAGGACCAAATTGTGATTTAGAAGAAAATAAAGATCTTCCAGAATGTAATAATGACAGTGATGCTGAAAATGGTGAAGAAGATGATGAAAGCACTGTTGTTGTTGAAGAAGAAAATGAAAATGTTGGAGATGAAGATGAGAATAGTGATATTGAAGCTGAGGAAGAAGAAGAAGATCTTGAATAAGCTAAGATGATTCTTAAAGAAGCTAAAGAAATGCTTAAAGAAATGAAAAGTGAACACAGAAATAAATACTAATTTATTTACAAATGTTTAATTATTTTGTTTTTTATTATTTATTAAATCAATTTTTAAAATATAAGTAAATATTTGTAATCTTTTATTTTTTGTGAACTTTATGAAAATAATTATTATAAAAAAAATTTATAATATGTATATATAATTTTAAATTGAAAAAAAAAAGAAAGCAAAAAATTTTTATAATATGTATATAAAGTTTTTTAAAATAATAAATATTAAGAAAATCCTTATTATAAAAAATATAAAAATTATTATACAGTTATGATTAAAGTAAAAAATTATATATTATTATATTTATTATAATATGAAATTTTAAAAATAACATAGTAAAATATATATTTATATATATATATATTTATGAATAAATATAAAAAACGAAAACTATTTATAATAATTGATTTTCTATAAAAATTTGTATTGGTATATAAAAAAAAAACGAAAGATTAAATAAACTATAATCAATATTGTAGATTAAAATATATATATATATATATTATAATTATCCTCATTTGAAATAAAATCAAGATGATTAAAAATAAAAATAGAATTTTTTGTTTATGAATTTTATATTATTAGATATTATATAAAGTATATTAATATTGTAAAAAGATTATATAATATAATAATAAAAAATTATATGTTATTTATCGAAATTAATACAAAAAATGAATTAATTATTAGAAAAAAAATATAACTAATGAATTATCACTTCAAAATTTCTAATAATATATTGTTTTATTTTTTATATTAATTCATTAGATATTCTTTATAATTAAATAATATATAATTACACATAATTATTATTTAAAAATTTAAGGAATAATAATAAATAATAATTATATGTAATTATATATTATTTCATTATAAATTAATATGTAATAATTATATAAATAACCAATTTAAAATAAATATTAATGAAATATAATAAATATATAAAAGTATTTTAAATAAAAATATTCGAAAGTATTTTTATTTGTTAAAATACGGATTATAATTTGTTAAAATTCTATGATAAAAATCGGCCTTGTGTTGTCAATAGATCTTCCATAACCCTGGTAAAATTCAATAGAACCCCGGTAAAATATCTTTTCCATAATAAATTGGATTATAAATTGATAAAAATGAAACTAATATAAGCTAAAATACTAAAAAATAAAAATATAAATATGAAATAAAAATATAAAAAATATAAAAAAAAAAAATAAATATAGAAAAATTGAAAAAAAAATTAAAATTATATGAAGTATTTTATTTGCGATATATTTGATAATTATAAGATTATTTATTATAGCAAAATATACAAGTTTTAGAGTGAATCAATCTCCCACATTTTCATATTACAATATCTAAATAATACTATAGAAAAACACATATACAAAATAATAAAAAATATAAAAGATTCATTACTATAATAATATATAAAAACTTCATGATATTATTAATTTTACAACTCCAATGTTTACTATATATCCTTTTTAAAACAATATAAACATTAGATTCACTTTCTCTTGGTTTCTTATATTCTATAATTTCTCTCTTCGTATTAGAAGCCACTTAAGAAAGGATAATCATTGATTATCATCAGAATTATAGAAGACTGTAATACATACTGATATAGGTCATTCCTTTTCCATCAACCCTCAATGGACCTGGAAAAAACAGTTTATATCATTGGAATATATGTAATAAAAAGGAAGAACATATATAACTTAAACGTAAAACTCTTAACAAACAACTTAATCTACAAATTAAATAAATAAATAAATAAATAAATAAATAAATAAATAAATAAATAAATAAATAAATAAATAAATAAATAAATAAATAAATAAATAAATAAATAAATAAATAAATAAATAAATAAATAAATAAATAAATAAATAAATAGAATATTTAACAAATAATTAATAAATAAAAGATTAATTATTAGATATGACAAAAGATGTAAATGAAAATTTATGAAAAAAAAAATAGTCTAGTGTTAAAAGAAAATTTTTTTAACACTAGGCTATTTTGGCCATGCCATAATGAAAGAATATGTTTCACAATATATATTATAAAAATAACAGAAGACATTTTTAATTTTAAGAACTAAAAAAGCAATTAGTAATAATAATAAAAATAAAAATAAAAATAAAAATTATTTTAATAATTTATGAGTTATCTCAAGTCTTGTCTTTATACTATTACATTGTTCTTAATAAAAAATAATTTAAAATGTTTTTAAAAATCTATCTCGTTACGTTATAACTTATGATATTTATTCATAAATTTAATTTTATCTTTACATTCATTTTTTATTTTTACATTTATTATTGTTTTTATATCAACTTAATTTTAAAAGTAACAAAGATATTTGTAGAATAATATTAAAGATTAGTATAGATATTTATTCCATTATCAGTTACTTTGAATAAAGGAAATGCTTTTTTTTTTGTACAATTATTTAAATATTAATAGATCATTCTAATACTCTATATATAATAGGATCTATAATACAAAATTTTTATTTGAACCTTATTCATATATTAGTTACTTTTTTTTTCATGTAATATAAATAGGATACATATTTTAGTAATTTTTATATTTAATTCATGGCTTATTAAAATAGTTTTTTCTTTCCTTTTTTTTTTTAGTTGTGATTGAGATTAATTTATTCAGTGAGTTTCTTAGCTTCTTTGAAGAGTTCGGCAGATGGAACTGGCTTAAGACTGGTACGAGCAACGTTCCAGCGTACAGTATAATCAAGAGAAGCTCCTGGTTGTAAAGTGGTGTATTCACCTTGCTCTTCGATTTCAACAAAGGTCTTACCAATGTTGGCGTAGGCTTGAATTTCAGCTTCACCTGGGGCTGGTTGACTTGGTTGAAGGTCTTTGAATTTCTTGACGAAAAGTAATCCTCTGGCACAGCAAGCGAGCCAACCACGACCATCAGCATTAATCTTACGATGATCAGTATCTTCGTCCATGACGTACCAAGCACCACCGAATTCGAACTTGAATGGAAGGAGTCCCATGTTGTTTCCTGGTTCAACAGCATTACCTTCGAAGAAGACTACACCATCGTCGTTCTTAACACGAGAAATTTCCCATGGGGCAACTTTACGAGTTTCGCCGGATTCGTTGACAATAGTGTAAGTAACACTGATAGTGTTTTCCTTATCACCAGCGGCGAATTGCTTACGAATACTGTATCCGAAAGAAGATTTTGAACCAGTCAATACGAGCTTATTACCAGTAATTTCTGCTTTGAATGGCTTGGTATCATATTCTGGAACTGGTGGCCAATCCCATTCCTTTTGAGGACTGGTCCAGAAAGTACTACCAAAAGAGTTTTCAGCAGTACCTTGGTTGAGAACTTCGTCGTTTCCAAGCTTAAAGGAAAGAATTTTGGCACCATGGGCAGCATCGATGACCATTGTGACTTCACCGTTGGTTACGCTATATTTTTCATTGTCAAGAGCTTTAATACCTTTTTTTTTTTTTTTTTTTTTTTTTTAACAATAATTTTTTTTTATTGTAAATTTCGAAAACTTCTTTGATTAAATAATATGATTAATAATTATACTTACTTGCCATTTTGTTTTATATTATATATTAATATCTTTTTTTTTTTTTTTTTTTTTTTTATGAACCCTTTCGGTCTTTTATTTTATTTTATTATTTTTTTTTTTACAATTTCACGAAATCAGAAAAAGTAAATAATAAAAATTAAATTATTAAAATGATAAAAATAACTAATAAAAACGTAAAAATGGGATTATTTATATATATATATATATTTTTTTTTGCCTTCATTTTAATATATGATACAATTTTTATTTTTAATTTTAATATATCTTAATATATAACAAAAATAACAAAATAAAGAAAAAAATACAACTATATAGTAAAAGTAATAAATAAATAAATAAATAAATAAATAAATAAATAAATAAATAAATAAATAAATAAATAAATGAGTAAATAAATAAATAAATTAGTAAATAAATAAGTAAATAAATAAATAAATAAATAATAAATTGTAAATCATAAGTCATAATTAATAAATAAAAAATAACTTAAAATTGTTTTTTTTTTAATTTTTCTTTTTTTGTTAATAATTAATTATTTCTTAATTATGATTTAAATTTAAAATCAATATCTTAGTATTGTTTTTACAATTGAAAATATACAAATAAATATAATTACTTCCTATTAATAATTTATAATAATATATATTATAAGTCAATACATAAAATAAATAAATAATAAATGGATGGATATGGGTTTGTTTTCCTTTTTTGGGAGAAAATTTATTAATTATTTATTAGTATATTTTTAATTTTATGTAAATATTAAAAGTTGACAAGAAGCAACTAAATAATGTTAATGAAATACACTTATTTTTGTACATTTAATTCATTTTAAACTAATATATTTTTAACCATTAAATTCATTTTAAACTAATATTTAAAGTATTTTTATAATTTTAATTAATTATTTAAAATTTAAAATATTTAGTACAAAAAGTAATATGAAAATAATAAAAATATATCTATAAAATAAATTCATTAAAAAAATATTAAAATATTAAAATATAAATTATTTAAAATATTATCATAAATAATATTAAACAATAAATTTATGTTTACATAAAATAATGGTCTAAAATAAATTTATGTTAAAACATAAATTTATATTGATCACGTTATTTAAATCACGTTTATTTAAATCATGTTATTTTCATAATTTAAAATATATTTACATGATTATTACTATATTTTATTTAAAAATTTAAATTTATATATAAATATAGAAAATAAATTTAAAATTCTTGAATAATTTTAAAAGTAAATAGTATTTTTTTTTTCATAAAGAATTAAATAGTTTTAACATTTAAAATCTTTATTCATTTTTTTTAATATTATTTTTATTCAAATAATTAAAATAAAAGTTAACTTTTATTTTAATTATATGAATAAAAATGATATTAATAAAAATTCAAGTATTTTAATTATATGAATAAAAAATGAATAAAAATGATATTAATAAAAATTCAAGTATTTATATTTAAATTTTTTTATTTTTATTATATAAAATCTAAATATTACTAAATTTTAAAAATATAAAATATTGATTTTAAGGTTTATTCATTTATATTACGAAAAATTAAAATATTAGTTTAAAATATATGATAAAACTTTTCTAAAAACAATTTAAAATAATAAAAAATATATAACTGTTAAATTGTTATTAAAATTATAATTATAAAATCTAATAACTAATAATTTAACACTATATAAAAATTTATTTATTTATATCTATATTAATATATTTATATTTATGTTATATTTACCAAAAGTTTTCATAAATTATATATTAATATTTGTACTACATTTATATTCATTAAATAAAATTTTGTTTAATAATATTATTTTGAATAATTAATAAATTATTTTTTAATTGCATTTTTTTTATTTAATATAAATTATTTTTTTTTTACTTATTAAATAAATTTGATAAAAAATTAAATAGTATGATTTTTATTTGTTAAATAAAAAATATAAAAAATTAATATTATATATATTTAAAAATAACTATATTGAAAAAATATATAAATAGTACAAAATTTTCTTACGTTTTAAGTTTTTCATTAATTATAAAGATAATTTAATATGATAATAAAAAATTACTATATTATTTATTATAAGTAATATAAATCATAAACGATTAATTGATATTCTGTAGTGATAATTCATTATTAATTTATTTAAAAAATTCAAAAATTTCATTCTTTATTATTATTTAAATCACTATTAGAGTGATAATTTTCTTTTTGAATTATGACATATTTTCAGTCATTGTAAGAATAAGACAAATTTTTATTGAATGAATGCAAACACAAAAAGCAACCAAAAAAAAAAAAAAAAAAAAAAAAACCTGAATGATAAATATTTAAAATGAAATATTAACAAATAATTCTATAAAAATATTACTCTATCATAATAAATGAAAATAAAATATAGAATATTCATGTATTTATAAACATATATTCTTAGTGATAGATTAAAGTTAAATTAAGGAATTATATTTATTAAAAAATCTTAGAAGTTTTTAATAAATATAATTCCTTAATTTAAGATTTGTAATGTAATAAAAGAAAAAAAAAATTTTATAATAAAATCTCAAAAAATAAATTCGTATAATTCATATATAATATTTCAAAACAATATATTTAGAATTATATAAATTTAAACTTAATTTATATAAATATATTATTCTTTAAAATTTAGATTTTTTTTTTTTTTTTTTTTTTTATAATAAATTTAAAAAAAAAATTTATTTATTTATTTATTTATATTTATTTATTAAATCTTCTTTTTTTTTTCATATGAAATTTAAAACTTTCTTTTTTTTTCTTTATTTATTTTTTCTTTTATTTATATCTATTTATTAAATTTAAAGTTTGTTAAAAAATCAATAGTTTCTCAACTATTAAAAGATTTTCTTTTTTCTTTCTTTCTTTTTTTTTTTTTTTTTTTTTTAAAAAAAAAAAAGTTTGACATTTTTAAATTTTATTTAATATTCAAATTATAAAGAATACTAATTTTTAATTCATTTTTTATAATAATCATAAACTTTGACAAATTGTTAAAATTTAGACATAAATATGTTTAAATTTAAATACTGCAAGAATTTTCAAATAAAAATAAACTATTTTACTGTGATGTATATTTGAGTATATATGTTACATATATATAATAAATATATATTTTATTAAACTGTATGGTTATATGTATTAATTATAATAATTTGATTTAAAGAGTAATTAATAAGTATTATAAATTTATATTGATTAATGTAAATAAAATTAGAAAGATAAAAATTTTTTATTTATTTATATATAAAATTATAAATATATATATATATATATAATTTAAAGATATATGTATAAATAATTAATATTTATAACGTTAATCATATTTTATTATTATTTTTTTTTTTTCATACACTTTTTTTAAAAAGGAAAAGCATTAGTTTTAATGAATTTTAAATTAAAAATTATAATTAATAATTATATTATTTTTTATTTATTATTTATTATTAAAATAAAATTATAAAAAAATATATGTAATTATAATTTATTAAATAAATTAAGTATATAAAAATAAAAATAATTAATATATAATTAAAATAAATTTATAAAAAAAAATTATATAAGGATTCATATTTATTAAATTAATCAATTATAAATATTAAAAATAGTCAAAAAAAATTTTTATTTTATTTTATTTTTTTTAAATTATTTTATTAAAGGAATAATTTATATATATTATATTTTATTTTAAAAATAATAAAATAATAAATGTTGTTTTTTTTATATCTTAATAAATTAAAAATAAATAAATAGTATTAAAAATGATAGTAACAATAGAATTTAATTACGAATTTGTTAACAATTAAATAATAATTGAGATTGCTTATATATCAATTAAAAAAAAAGAAAAAAATATAAAAGCTTTTTTTTTTTCTTTTCAATTTTTTTTTTTTAAATAAAATATTAATCAAATTTATTTAAAAATATATGTATACCCTCTAATTAAATTTGAAAATTTTTAAAAAAAATTTATTTTTTTTTTTTAAAAACTTTAATCAACTTAGGAAAGTGAACAAAAAAAAAAAAAATGAATAATAAAGTAATTAATATTATTTTAATTAGTATTTTAATTACCCAAGCATTAGGTATACCTTGCTTTGGTTGGGATAGTGGACTTTCAAGTTGGAATAATTGGAACAAATGGAGTTGGAGCAATTGGAAATGGAATACTTGGAATAATTGGAGCTGGAATACTCAAACTTCTACTACTAAAGTATCAACAAAAACTGCTACCACTAGAGTAACAAAGCCAACACCAACAATCATAAACAATATACCAGACTGTTCTAAGCCTGAAAACAAAAAATTACCAGAATGTGCTCCAGACTGTTCTAAGCCTGAAAACAAAAAATTACCAGAATGTGCTCCAGACTGTACTAAGACAGAAAACAAACATTTACCAGAATGTGCTCCAGACTGTTCTAAGACAGAAAACAAACATTTACCAGAATGTGCTCCAGACTGTAGCTTAGATGTAAACAAAGATCTTCCAGAATGTAATTCAGATGATGAAGAAATCGACTGTTCATTAGATGAAAACAAAGAACATCCAAAATGCAAAAAAGAGGGTGAAGAAATTGATTGTACTAAAAAGAAAAATAAGAATCATCCAAAATGCAAGAAAGATGATGGTAAGATTGATTGTACCTTAGATGAATATAAGGATCATCCAGATTGTAACTCTGATGATGAAGATATTGATTGTAGTTTAGAAATCAACAAAAACCATCCAGGATGCAAGAAAGATGATGGAGAAATTGATTGCAGTTTAGAAATCAACAAAAACCATCCAGGATGTAAGAAAGATAATGAAAAAATTGACTGTACTAAAAAGAAGAACAAGAATCTTCCAGAGTGCAAGAAAGATGATGGAGAAATTGATTGCAGTTTAGAAATCAACAAAAACCATCCAGGATGTAAGAAAGATAATGAAAAAATTGACTGTTCAAAAAAGAAGAACAAGAATCTTCCAGAGTGCAAGAAAGATGATGGAGAAATTGATTGCAGTTTAGAAATTAATAAAAACCATCCAGGATGCAAGAAAGATGATGGAGAAATTGATTGCAATTTAGAAATCAACAAAAACCATCCAGGATGCAAGAAAGATGATGGAGAAATTGATTGCAGTTTAGAAATCAACAAAAACCATCCAGGATGCAAGAAAGATGATGGAGAAATTGATTGCAGTTTAGAAATCAACAAAAACCATCCAGGATGCAAGAAAGATGATGGAGAAATTGATTGCAGTTTAGAAATCAACAAAAACCATCCAGGATGCAAGAAAGATGATGGAGAAATTGATTGCAGTTTAGAAATCAACAAAAACCATCCAGGATGCAAGAAAGATGATGGAGAAATTGATTGCAGTTTAGAAATCAACAAAAACCATCCAGGATGCAAGAAGCAAGATGGAAATTCTGATGATGGCCCAATTGATTGTGATTTAGAAGAAAATAAGGATCTTGAACAATGCAAAAATGAAAGTGATCCAGAAGGTGAAGAAATGGAAGCTTCTTCTACTGAAGTTGCAGAAGAACAACCAGAAAATGTTAATGATGCTAATATTGAAAACAATGAAGATAGTGAAAAAGATGAAATTGATAATGAACTTTAAAAAAAAAGTAAAAAATAAGAATTAATGATAAATTTATTAAAAAAGTAATAATATTGTATATTAAGGATTTATACCCTATTTGTTAAAAAAAAAAAAAAAAATTGAAAAAAAATGTAATTCTATGAAAATATTAATATAATTCATATTTATAATAAAAATTATAATTTAATAAATAAATTATTATAATTAATAAAATTTTTATATGGTGAAATCTATATTAAAATAAAGTAATATTAAATTTTATTTTAAAATAAAAAATTTATATATATATATAAAACTATATTATATATTGATTATATTATAGGTTAAGATTTCTAATAAAGATTTTAGTTTTTAATATATAAATATTTTATTTTTGAAGTAAAATACTTAAAGATTATATTTTTTTTTTTTTTTTTTTTTTTTTTTTTGATATATAAAACATTTTAATATATAAATAAAAGTAATAATATTAACTATTTTATATAAAAAATGCTATTATAATCTTGAAAGGTATATTTTAATGTATATTTAATATAGAAACAAAAAATATATTTTAATGTATATTTAATATAGAAACAAAAAATATATTTTAATGTATATTTAATATAGAAACAAAAAAAAAAATAAGAATAATAAGTCAATTTTAGATGTAAGGAATATTTTATATTAAGAATAATTAAAAAAATTAATAAATAAATAAATAAATAAATAAATACTTTATATACCATTTTATAAATTTAATATTTAACTGGTATGAAATTCATTAATAATAGTTAGATATTTAATTATAATTTCTTGATTAAAAATTAATATGATATTTTAATTTTTAATCAAGAAATTGTAATTAAATATCTGATATTTTATTAAAAAAGTTGATTTTTATGGCTATGATTTTCATTTAATTAATAAAAATCATAATCATCATCATCATAATAATAATGATAACAATAATAAATAATAATAATAATAATTAATAATAATAATATGAATAACAATAATAAATTATAATAATAATTAATAATAATGATAATGATAATAATAATAAATAATAATTATTATTATTATTTATTATTGTTATTATTATTATTATTAATTATAATTATTATTTATTAATAATAATAAATAACAATAATAAATAATAATAATAATATATAATTATAAAAAAAGATTATTTATAATAGTAATAGATAATAAATAAATATATTAAAAATGATAAAAATTAATTAAAAAGTTCTATACTTAGAAATAAATGAGGAGCATCAATGGAGGGCTAATTATTAAATTATTGAATAATCATAAGGAAAAAAATATTTGATTGATCTTAATATTTAATAATCATATAAAATACAAAAATAATTTTTTTTTTTTGATTTATTTTAAAATTTATCCTATTTAATATCTTATTTTTTATTATTGTTATATTACTCTAATACAATTTAATACTCTCTTAACAATCCAAATTTTAAAATTTGATTTTTATTATTATTATATTACTTTAATACAATTTAATTCTCTCTTAACATTTATTATATTATCCAATTTTTTAAAATTTGAGTTTTATTATTTACAAATTTTTATTTTACATCAATGTATATTACACTCCTAAAGTTTATTATTAACATAACATTATTATATATTTAATTTTTTTTATTAGTTTTTTATTATTTTATTTTATTTTATATAAATATTTTAATGTTAATACATGATTTTTTTTTTTTTTTTTTTTTTTTTTTTTTTTTTAATTCTAATCTAAAAGATATATAATTAATAGAAACTCTATTTATATATAAATATATATTTATTAATACTGCTAAAATGTTTAACGATTTATTAAAATATATAAGATAAAAAATAATAAAAAGAAAAAATTATAATAATTCTTAAAGTGAAATATTAAATTTTTTTTAAAAAAAAAAAGTGGTAATATATATTATACGTGTGTAATTTGATGTTTGATTGTTTATAGTGTTAAATTATAGATGTGTTAATATATATTATACGTTTGTAAATTTGATGTTTGATTGATTATAGTGTTAAGTATTATTGTTAAAATTTATATATCTTTTTGATTATTGAAATATTTCATGGTAAAATCATGTATATTATATTTTGAAAAAATATATCATATTTTCAAAAATAATAAATATGAGTTAACATTACAATAGATATAATTATCACTTTTCTTATTAGTATATATATATATATTTTAATAATACAATAACTTTAAATAACAAATTATATTATTTTATTAGATTTTGTATCTTTGTTTTTTTCTTTTTCTTTTTTCATTATTCCCTTTTTTTTTTTTTTTTTTTTTATTATTATTATTATTATTATTATTATTATCACAATTGAAAATTTTTAAATTTAAAATAATAGGAAAAAAAAAAAAAAAAAAGGAATATAAATAGTATTAAAGATAAAAATAATTAAAACAAATACAAAACTAAATTTTTTTTTTTTTTGCTTTTTTTTGTTTTTAATATTATAACTTTTTTTTTCTTTATGTATTAATTCAAAAACTTCAAGATGTTGAATAAAAATTAATATATTGATGAATATATTAATTGCGTAAATGAATATTAAACGAGTAAGCGAAATTAAGATATGATTTATTTTATAAATCAAAAATACTAAAAAAAAAAAAATGAGGAATTTCATAAATTTTAAAAAAGTGAAAAATTACTTATGGTAAATTATTATATTAATACTAAAAATACTGAGAATCTTTAGTTTTGTTTTATCGTATTGTTTTGTTTTGCTTTAACGTATTGTTTTGTTATAATATAAATAACTATCTTCTTTTCATAAAAAAATTTATTATACTTTTTAATTTTTATTTTAATTAAAAATGAATTCACAAAGACTCTTTAATATTTTTATCATTTTAAATTAAAAAGCGAATTCATAAAGACTTTTTAATATTTTTAAATTTTTAATATTTCAAATTTACTTCTGTTTGAGTTTTTCTAATTCCTCTTCAAGTTCTTTGTTTTTAGCTTCTTGCTTTTCTACTAAAGCTTGTAAATGTTTAATATATTCAACACTCCTTCTTAAAATTATTCCTTTATTTGGCTTTCCAACGGGTCCTTCACCATTATTTGGATTTAATATATGTTCTGGAATTAAAGTAGATAATTCATGGATCTTTTCATTAATATTATCACGTCTACGTCTTTCAACAGCATTGTGGGATTCTCTTCTTCTTCTACGTTTTTCATTTAATATTTCCAATCTATATATTTATTTTATACATACATTTTTATTTTATTAATAAAAAATATTTTAAATAATTGAAAATAATAAAATTATTAATTCATTTTTATTTTAAAAACTTACTGTTTAGAATTGCCATCAAGTTCTTCTAAGAAATCTAAACTTCCGCTTTTTAATGCAATATCACCAGCATAGCTTCCATAAGAGCTTGGTTGATTGAAAAATGAGTTACCATTTGTTCCATTAACAGGCATAGACATACTATATAACCCATTACTAATTCCTGGTGCTGCTAAATGACTTGGAACACTGTTCTTAACATTTATAGTTGGTGTAGTACCTGTGAAAGAATTAATTTGTGGAATATTTTCAAAGACCGTTTCTTCACCAATATTATGGTAATGATTGCCTCCAACTATATTAACTGGTTGTGATATAACTAATGGAGAAGTACCAAATGGGGAATTAGCCATTGAATTAGTGTTTCTTTGATTAGTAAGTTCCTCAAGACCATCAAATTCTGGTGATACTTCTAATGGTGATCCTGGGTGTGGAGACATCATATTAAGTGGATCATTTATACTAAAATCAATATCTGTTTGCATGTTTGCAAATGTATCATCAACTTCTTGTTTTATATGTGAAACGTTTGAAGAAGGAGTTGGATAAAGTGAACTGTTAAGAGATCTATTATTAAATTAAATATACATTGTTTTATTAGAACTATTTCTATTATTTCTTTTTATTTTTTATCTATATCTATATACATACCCAGTACTGAAGAAATTTTGAGATGGAATTGCTGTTTTTTGTTGTGGAATATTGAATGGCTTTGGAACAGAATGTTGAAGATGATAATTTGTTGGATTAATTAAAACAGATTGTTGTTGACCTTGAATAAATTGACCATTTGCTGTGGCAGCTAATTGATTTTGTGCAGCCGCTGCTGCTGCCGCTTGCTGATTTTGTTGTAAAAACATTGTTATTTGAGAAGGAACCTTATTGTCTGTTTGAGGGTTCGTTTGTTGAAATTGCATCTGTTGAAGCATTAATAAATTTTATTTATTATATCAAAAAATATTAAAAATATATATATAAATAGTCTTAATTTGATTTATTAGATAATGTATTTAATATTTTTTTTTTAAGATTTAATTCATAAAAATAAAAAAAAAAAGTTATATATAAATAATATTTTTCTTTATTATTAAGTTTTATTATTATTTTATAATTTTTAACTTTTTATTGATTTTTACAATTTCTAATATGTTTTTTTAAAGTATATATTTTACTATTTAAATTTCCTTTTACTATATCTGTTATTCCTTAATATATATATTAATTAAATATTCTATTTTTATTATTAATAATTATCTTTTTTTTTAAATATGCATTTTTAATTCTATTATTTCTTTTTATATATTTAAAATATTTTTCTTTAAATATAATATTTAAAGTCAAATTTGAAAAATATATATATATTCAAATTTGACTTATATTATTTCCATTCACTATTAATATATATTTTATTGTTAAATTTATTATTTGATTATTATATATTTTTATTCTTTAATATAATATTTTTGATTATTATATTTCTATTTTAAAATATATTTATGTGTTATTATTTAAATATTTCTTCTATTAATATATATACATTTACTATATTTTTATAAATTATTCTCTTTTGAAATATTCTTATTACTATTTCATTTTATATATTTTATTTTATTGATTACTGAAAATAATACACTAATTTCATTTTATATTTTTTATTAAATTGATTAATGAAAATGATATACAAAATTCATTAATAATATTATTTACTTTTAATGTAGTTGTATTTAATTTTAATTTTTTCCTTATTCTTTTATTAAAAGGTTTTTATTAATTTTAATTTTTTTTTTCTTATTTTTTTTATTATTAAGTTTTTTATTAAAAGTCAATCAATCAATCGTATATTTTATAAAAAAAAAAATTATTGTCTATGATTAAAAGTTATATTAAAATTTAATAAATATTTCTTGATAATTACTATAATAGTTTTTCTTTTAAGTGTTTTTATTTAATTTATTCCTTTTTTATACTCTTTTCTTATTTTTAAGAAATATAATCTTGATTCTTTTGATAAAATAAAAATTATAAAAAGATTTGAATAATTTATTTATTTTTAATATTATTTTTACAAAGAATACAAAAACAAAATATTTAAAATTAGATTTTATGAAAAATAAAAAGAAAAATATATTTTGTAAAAAAAATGGATTAAGAGATATTAATAATAATAAAAAAATTTTGATAAATGTAAATATAAATAATATATGGTCTATAAATATTATAACGTATATATTTAAATTTTTATAATATATTCTAATACGTTATAAAATAAAGTTTTTAATAGAAATATAAAGATTAAAAAGTTACAATATATTTAATATAAATTTATTAAAAATTGGTATAATTGATAAACTATATTTAATATACAAAATAAATATAAATAAATAAAAATAATAGTAGATATATATTATTTTATATTGGCTTAATTGTTTTATTAATATAAATTATTTATTATTATATATAATTATACTATAAAATTTTACATTTTAAAAATTAATTAATAATATATTATTAATATATTATTAATAGTTTATTAATAATTTATTAAATAGATTTACTAGTAATTTATTTTAAACTTAATACTATATTTATTTGTTAAATATATTGTAAACAAATTAAAATATAAAATTTTAATAGAAAATATATTAAATGTATATATTAGATTTAATAAATCTAATATTAAAATATAAAAATAATATATAAAACAAGTATATTCTTAATTTAAACATATTTTTCAAGAAAAAAAGAAAAAACTTTAAAAAAAAATATATTTAATTTAATATGTCTATAAAAGAAGTAATATATTATTATTTATTTAAATTATAATTGTAAATATATTTAAATTTTATATTTAAATATAAACAATAACAATATTAAAAAATTATTTTTATATTTAAATATAAACAATATTAAAAAAAAATAATAATCTTCTTCTACTTTTATTTCTTCTTCAACAAAAAGTTATTTAGTAGTATAAATAATAATAAATTGAAGATTATATTTAAATTAATAATATAAAATAAAATTATTATAATCAATAATTAATAAATAATACAATTAATAATAAATAGTAGTATTATTAATAAATAGTAGTATTATTAATAAATAGTAGTATTATTAATAAATAGTAGTATTATTAATAAATAGTAGTATTATTAATAAATAGTAGTATTATTAATAAATAGTAGTATTATGTATTATTAATAATAATTAATACAATTAATGAATAATACTATAAGTATTATTCGTTATTGGTAGTTATAATAACTAATAATAAAATAACAAAAAATGTTAATAATAAAAAATTAATATTTTTTTCTATATTATGTATGTTACATTTAAATTTACAATATTGATTTTTAAATATATTAATAGATATTATTTTTTTTAAAAATTTTTTTACTATTAAATCATGATAATGAAATAATACAAATGGTATATATTGTATATATTGCATATATAATGAATCTTTAAAGGCATTTCATAAAAATTATGTAATATTTATATCTTTTATTAATAATATTAATTACTTTAATAATTCATACTAAATAAAAAAAATACCTTTGATGAATAATGCTAATTACATTAATAATTAATATTAAATAAATTTTTTTTTTTTAAAAAAAATAGTTCATATTTCAGTATTTATTATATTATGGCATTAATTGATTTTAAAATTTGAATGAGTAATTTTTTTTAAAAAAAAAAAAAAATTAAATTTGTATATTATTAATATGAATATATATATATATATTTTATATATTTTAAATTTGTGAGTTAACCTATTGAAACTTTGTTATTTTTAGTAATTTTTAATAAATGAGTTTAAAAATGAAAAAAGTCATACTTTAATTAATGGAAATTTTATTTATTGGTTTAAATATGAAAAAAAATGAAAAAAAAAAAAAAAAAGAAAAAAGAAAAAAAAAAGAAAAAAAAAAGAAAGAAAAAAATTAATTTCAAAAAATGATATTTTATAATTATTATTAATTAAAATTATCTTATAGAATTAGAATTATCTTAAATTTAACTTTTATCATATTTATAGAAAATGTAGAACTTTTGGAATTGTAAAATTATTAATTCTTATAAATAGATAATATAAAAATTTAAAAAAGATTATTATTTAATATATCCATTATATATAAATTTTTAGAAATTACTTGAATATTTGATATTTCGATATTTACAATAAATAATATATGATATATTTAAAGCCTAATAAAATAATTGAATTAAATATCTAATACTATTTCTGGTCACTATAATATAATAGATAATAGATTCTTTATTACTATTAATATTTAATATCGTTTTAATAATGAACATTTATATAACCTAATGAAATATATATATATATATATTTTTAAAAAAAAAAAAAAAAAAAAAAAAAAAAAAAAAAAAAAACTACTTATTGTAAATATATTTTGATATAAAAATATATATATATATATTTTTTTTTTAAAATTTGAGACCTTTTTTATTAAAAAAAAAAAAAAATTAAATATAGTTTTTAAAAATCAAAATATTAATTAAAAAAAAATAATTAAATTAAAAATAAAAGTAGTAATTTAAAATCATATTAATTTCTTTTTTAATTAAATAATCAATACATCAAATGTTAAAAATTTATATAATAATTCATAATTCATTTTCTAATTAATATTTATATTATAATTCATATTGTAATTAAACAAAGTTTCAGATAATATAAAATTTTAAAAATTTTGTTTTATTCAGAAATAAAAAAATATATTAAAGGTAATAGAGTGAAATTAATAAAATGTGTTTAATACATATTTATTAAAAAATTATTATGCTTTGATTAAAAATATTAAATAAAAATATAATTTTATTTTAAAGTCTAATATAAATAATATTTGATTTTTAAATCTAATAAAGTTTTGTTATATTCAAATAATAGTATAATATTCATTTTTATATTATTTCATTATATTAATTATATAAAAGGAAATAAAATAATATTTCATCATAAAAAAAATAAAAATAATACTTCATTTTATATCAATATTTAAATTAAATAAATCATATGAATCAAAAATTTATATTAATAGATTAATAAACTATTAATGAATTTCTTTTTTTATAAATATAAATGGACTTAATTTATAATCACATTACCCTTAATCATATATATATTACTTTTTAACATTTGAATTAAATAATAAAAGGTATTTCATGATATTATATAGTATTAATCATAGTGTTATAATGATATATATACATATTTAATATAATTTAAAATTCGTATTTTTAATATTAATATTTCAACCATTTTTAATATATATAACATTTATAAATTAATACAATTGTCTCTTTTTCTTTTTTTGTTTTTTTGACATATAATCAAACAAATTTATTGTAAATGTCACTATTCTATTAAAAAGTCAATAAGGAATAAGGAAAACTAAGATTCAAAATGAAAATTTAAACTAATTTAAAAATATTTATTAATAACCTAAAGTTTATAAAATATTTTTAAAAATTTACCTTAAAATAAAAAATTTTTAATTATTAATAATAATGAAAAAAAATTCTAATAGTAAGATATATATAAAATATAAACTAAAGACGATAATAATACAAATAATAAAGTTGATAACGTGGATAAAAATTCAATAAAATTATAAAGTATAAAGTATAAAGATAAAAAATAATAATAATAATAATTAATCTATTTATTTTTATATATGAGAATTATTTTTTAACTTTACCAAAATAAGTTATTACCTTGAAATAATTCATATTTACATTAAATATAAAAGATAGTGCTTTAAGTATTTTTTTTTCGTATTATTTTTTAATTATTAATGAATATTATGGTCCTTGTTAAAAAAAATGTTAAAAGAAAAATATAATTAAAGTTTAAGTAATATAGAATAATTATTATTACATCATCTTATAATTTATCTTAATTTTATTTTATTGATGTAGATTTATTATTTTAAGAAAAGTAAAAATATATATTGAATAATGATATAATTAAATTTTAATAATTAATAAATATATATTCAAATAAAAAAATATGATTTTATCTACATGTATAGATGATATTATAAAAAGGATTAAATAATAATGTTTAAAATAATATAAATTCAAACAAAATACTTTTTTTATAATAGGTAATTGTAGTTATTAATAAAATTAATTTAAAAAAGTATAAGAAATATGCATATATTTTATTTTCCTCATAATTTAATATTAATCATTCAATAGAAATCAATATCTATTTCAAAATTATATATGTTTTTTTGTGTAATAATATATGTAATAAGGAATATATTAAAAATATGATTTATTTTTTTTTTTTATTTTATAATATTAATTAAAAAAAGTATAATATAAGAAATATGCATATATTTTATTTTTCTCATAATTTAATATTAATCATTAATCATTCAATAGAAATATCTATTTCAAAATTATAAATGTTTTATGTGTAATAATATATGTAATAAGGAATATATTAAAAATATGATTTATTTTTTTTTTTATTTTAAAATATTTTTTATATGTAACTTTTACTTTATATTAAAAATTCATAATAAAAAAAATTAAAAAAGTAATAAATTAATTAATTAATTAATTAAATTAATAAATACCGTTTATAGTATATAATTTAATTAAAAAATTTTTATAGAATGTATGATCTTCCATATAAATAAAGTATGAGGTAAAAATTTTAAATAAATAAACTATAAATAATGGTTGTTTATTTAAAGTATAAATAATTAATAATAACAACCACAACAACAACAACAATAATAATTAATAACAACAACAATAATAATAATTAATAACAATAACAACAATAATAATTAATAACAACAATAATAATTAATAACAACAAGAATCTTAAATATGAATATGATCAGGAGCATATATAAGTTTCACCAATTTCTAAAATTATACTTTTGATAAAACTTTATAATTTTTTTTTCTTAGCTACTATTTCTAATATTTATATTCTAAGTAAATATCTTATACTAAATTAAAAATAATAGGCTTATTTAACCTAAAATTTGTCATTGTATTTTGGAAACTAATAAAAAAAATTTCATGAATTGAATTTAAAATATATATTGGAAAACCAATAATTTCACACTTCATAAAATTTTTAATAATTAATTATATTGTTTATTTCCAATGTTTATCTAACCTTTTTTTCCTTTTTGAACTTTTGGCTTTTATTTTTTATTTTTAATTAGAATTATTTAAATTTTATAATATTATTATTATGTTATAATAATTAAAAATAATAACAAAAAATCATAATTAAGATAAAAATATAATTATAAACTTCTTTTTTTTTTGATAATATTTTTTCTTATTTGAAAATAAAAAACTAGGTATCCATATACATATATATTTAGGTAAAAAGGATAACAAAAATTTAAGTAAATTTATATGTGTTATAGTAAAAATCAAGTTAAGTTATTCAAAATAAGTAAATGATCATTAAACTATAAATAAAATTATTAATAAATTCAAAATATGATTGATTTAATTCATAATCATTTTTATAGTTCATAAAAAAATTTTTTTTATAATTGAATATTGTAATTTTAATCATTATTAAACTTTTTTCTATGTATGTATTAAATGGTTGAAAAGATATTTAAGTGATTATCCTTTATTTTTATTATTATTATTAATTTAATAATGTATTCCAATAATTTATGCAATCATGAATGTACTTAAATTATATTGTAATATACCGTTGATACAAAGTTTATTATATCTTAATATAAATTTTATTTATCAATAACAAACAAAAAAGTTTATCATAATAAAAGATTTTTATTTTAATAGATTTTTTTTTTTTTTTTTTTTTTTTTTTTTTTTTTTTTTTTTTTTAATACAAAAATCTTTTTTTAAAATAATTATATTTCATTTATATATAACTGTATATTAAAACTTAATATTTTTTTTAATAAAAAAAATAAAAATTTATTGGTCAAGATATAAATTTATAAATTTATTTTTTTAATTATTATTTATATATTTATTAATTCATTTTATTTTATTATAAACATTTGAAATGATTTTAAATGAAATTTCAATTTTGAAGTAAAAATTAGAAATCAATTTCAAATTTAATATCGTATATTATATATATATTTTTTTTATAAATACATTAACTGTAATAAAAAAAATAATAAATTAATATATAAAATCAATTTATAATTATACCTTCAATTATTTTTTTCATTTTCATTTTCATTTTATTTTTTATTATACTTTTATAAAAAAAGTTGATATATATATATATATATATATATGCAATCTTTTCCTTTATATATTATTATTATTATTATTATTTAAATAAATATTAAATAAATAAAACATTATTTGAAATGTCGGATTCATTTAAATATAATCCATATTATGATAAAAAGTATAGAAATAGGGATAATGATTCCGAAGATTGGTCCTACAATATTGATGGAACCATTAAATATAATGACAAGTCCAATGATATTGATAAATTAAATAAAGTAAAAATTATAAAAACTCTAATAATAAGTATTTTATTTCTGTTACTTATTTTTTTTTTTTTTTAATAAAAATAAAAAAATAATCATTAAATATTCATGTTATATAATAAAATATAAAGTAGTAATTATAATTCTATATTGTGTTTTTTATTAATATGTAATTTTTATATTTTAGTGTAAAGTAGTATTAACATTTTATATATGAATAATATTATTTTAATGGATATACTTTTTTTTTCCTCTTTATGATACGTTTATATACTCTTATTAATAATATTAATAATCTTTTAAAAATAATGATATATTATTGTTTCAAAAAAAGGACGAAATTATTCAAATTGCAAAAAATAATTTACATAATATTAATGAAGAAAGAAATGAACGAAAGAGGAAAGAATCGAATGAGTTAAAATTAGAAACAAATGATTCAATAAAAAAATATAAACATAGTCATAGCCATAGCAGAAATCAAAGTCGTGATCATGATAAAGACCATTTTCGTGAGAGTAGTCATAGACATCATTCTTACAGTGAAAATAAAGATTATGAAAAAAAATATATTTGGAGTCGAAGTGTTGATGAGGTTTTCTTCAGTAAAAAAGGACAATCAAAAATTCTTATTGGAACGGAGGAATATTATGATTTTAAAGGTTATTTATTTATAAAATTTTATTTCAACGTGAATTTAATAATTTTTTATTTAATAATTATTAGAGATTCAAAAAAATAATTAATTGTTAATTATTATTATCATATATATTATCACTATTTTTATTTATTTATTTATTTATTTTTTTAAAAATATAATATATATATATATATATATTATTACAATTAAAAGATTTTTATAAAAAATATAATGAATTAAGATTGAAGAAATTGAAATCCGAAAATAAACTTCAACATTTTAATTCCAGAGATGAAAGAGAAAAAGATGAACATAAAAATATTAAAATTGCATTAAATTTATTTGCAGATTTTAAAGAGAAAAAATTGAAAAATATTAAAGAGAAAATTAAAAAAGTTAGAGATAGTTTACCTATTAAAGCCTATGAAGAAGAAATAGTAGATGCAGTTAAAAAAAATAAAGTAATATTAATTGCAGGGGATACTGGTTGTGGTAAATCAACACAAGTTGTTCAATATTTATTGGAATCAGGATATAATAAAATAGCGTGTACTCAACCAAGAAGAATTGCCTGTTCTTCACTTGCTAGGTAATATACATAGTTAAATTTATTTTATTTTATTCAAATAAATATAATTTTTGTGCTTTTTGATAACCATAGTATTTTTATTTTTATTAAATTAATATTTTTATATTAAGTTAATTCATTATTAATACATATATATATATATATATATTATTATTATTATTAATATTATTATTATTATTATTATTATTATTATTATTATTATTATTATTATTATTATTATTATTATTATTATTATTATTATAAAAAGACGTGTTACCTATGAAACTCAAAATATCTATGGATCTGAAATAGCATATCAAGTTAGATTTGATTCTAGTACAAAATCTTCAAGAACTAAAGTATTATTTTTAACTGAGGTAATATATGGATAAAAAAATAAATAGTAATGGTATAATTTGTAATTAAATTTAACATTATTAGTGAATATTCATTTGACTGTATATATTTTAATTAATTAACACGAGTAATATAACCAATATAAAATAATTTATATATGATTAATAATAATAATATTATTATTATTATAATTATTTATTATTATTATTATTATTATTATTATTATAATTATTTATTATTATTATTATTATTATTATAATTATTTATTATTATTATTATTATTATAATTATTTATTATTATTATTATTATTATTATTATTATTATAATTATTTATTATTATTATTATTATTATTATTATTATTATTATTAATCATAGGGTGTTTTGATCAGACAATTTTCAAGGTTACTATTATTAAATATTAAATAAATAAATTAATAATAATAAATTCATATTCACATACAAAATTCTTTTATTAAAAAATTTTAATTTAATTATATATATATAAAAGTGACCCATTACTATCAAATTATGATGTTATAATTATTGATGAAATTCATGAAAGACACGTAACAGGTGATTTTCTTTTAGAAATGTTGAAGCAAGTCATTCGTCGTCGTGAAGATATACGATTAATTTTAATGAGTGCTACAATCAATATTGAATTATTTTCAAATTATTTTAATGCTCCAACAATAAAAGTACCAGGTAAAGTGTATCCTGTAAGAGTGGAATATATGCCAATAGCAGAGGAAGATAGAATTTTTTCAGGAGATAAATTAAAAGAATTACGTGAAAATAATAAGATTATGGTACCATTAATATTTATAAAATATTTACTTTTTTTTTTTTTTTTTTTTTTTTTTAATTACATTACTACAAAATTATTAAAATATATTTTTTTAATCAATATTTTTTACAAGTCCATTCCTGCAAAGCCAGTAAAATTAAAACCAGGTTTGTTGTAATTTATAATATTTCTTTTAACAATTGTTAAATATATATATATATATATATATATATATATTTTCTTTTTTTTTTTTTTTTATAAAAAAATTGTTATAAATTCATTCATTAAAAAAAAATTAATATATTTGAGTTTAACAATGCATTAATAAAATAGTATATATATATATATATATAAACAGATCCATATTTAAAAATTATGGAAAGAATAGATCAAAGTATTCCATCAAATGAAAGAGGAGATTTATTAATTTTTCAGAGTGGTATTAATGAAATTTCTAAATTAGCAGAAGAATTAAAATTATATGCTAATTATACCAAGTAATATTATTATTATTGTAAATATTATGATTACATTAAATAAAAAATTTTATATTAATTTTATTACTTTTAAATATATATATAATTAATATATAAGGAAATGGATTATTTTGCAATTACATTCTACATTATCAGCAGAAGAGCAGGATAAAGTATTTGCTGTTGCACCTGAAGGTAAAATAAATCGTTAATTTAATTTAAATAAAATAGTTTAGATATTAAAACTAAAAACTAAAAACTAAAAACTAAAAACCAAAAACCAAAAAAATAAAAATAAAAATAAAAATTGAAATTGACAAAATTTTCAACTTAATTTTATTTAATATAATTTTCATTTATTAATTTATTTATTTGATTTAATAATTATATACAATATAATACAATAAAATAAAATAAAATATAATATAATTTAATAAAAAAAAAAAAATAAAAATAAAAAATAAAAAAAAATAAATAAATAATTAGGTGTAAGGAAATGTATTATCTCTACAAATATAGCAGAAACTAGTGTTACTATTGATGGAATTCGTTTTATTATTGATTCAGGAAAAGTTAAAGAAATGGGTTATGATATAGAATGTGGTGTATCTAAACTTTCTGAATACTGGATTAGTAAGGCAAGTGCTATGCAAAGAATGGGTAGAGCTGGCCGTACAGGACCAGGAGAGGTAATTTCATCATAAAAATTTTTAAAAATTTTTTTATTAGATCATAATTATTATTATTATTTTTATTGTAGTTAATTGTTACCATTAAATATAAATATATATATATATATATTTGTATTAACGTTTAATTAATTAATTATAATTATTAATCACAATTTAATTATAAATTATTTATTTTAAAAAAAAAAAAAAAATTTAAATAATACATATTATATATATATATTAAAAAGTGTTTTAGATTTTATTCAGAAAATGAATTTGAGAATTTGAATGATTTTGCAATTCCCGAAATTAAAAGAATACCTTTAGAAAGCATTATTCTTCAGGTAATGATACAAAAAAAAAAAAAAAAAAAAATTATAATACAAATTATTTATATATTATTAAATTTAAATAATAAATATTAAATATATTTTTTTTTATTTGATGCATGAATTTATTATATATTGTACTTTAAGATTTGTGCTTTTAATTTAGGAAATCCAAGAGATTTTGATTTTATTGAGGTATAAATAATAATTTAAAAAATTATATGTAAATATTTAAATATTTTTTTTTTTATTTCATTTATATTTAATAAAAGATCATTTAATTAATTATTAATTATTTTTAATTTTTATTTATATATAATCTTTATATATATTATTATTTTTTAAATAGAAACCCCCAATAGAAAATATAATTCATTCTATTAATCATTTAAAAAATATTAATGCTCTTGATCATTTAGAAAGATTAACACCATTAGGTAAAATGCTATCTAATATGCCTATTGATGTTTCTCTTGGTAAAATGCTAATTATGGCCATGTTTATGGGATTTGTAATAATTTAAATATTTTATATATTAAAGATTTTATTCTATTAAATATTATTTACTTATTTATTTACTTTTTATATTTTTTTATATATATTATATATATATATATATATATATATTTTTTAATTTATTAATATATATATATTATTTTAATAATTTTATAACTTTAATAAATAATATTTGATTATCTAGTCAGATGAATTAATTGATCCAGTGATCACTATAATTTCAGGATTAAGTATTCAATCTCCATTTTTAAGAGTTAATGAATCTCAAACTGATATTTTAAAGGTATATATATATATATATATATAAAAAGAAAAAAATTAAATTAAATAAGATAAAATTTAATGTCAAATTAATAATATAATAATTACCTAAAAATATTTTCCAATACATATATATACTAATGAATTTCTCTCTAAAAATTTATTTTTTTTATAATATTGCTTTGTGATTACATTTTTTTTTAATGATTTATTAATTTTTTTTTTTTTTTTTTTTTTTGTTTTTTGTTTAAAAAAATTTTTTTTTTTTTTGTATGTATTGTATAAAGAATAAGCATAAATTTGATTCGGATGATGGTGATACCTTCACATTATTAAATTTATATAGTGAATGGTTAAATGTAAAAGCTAAAAGAAATGAATCCTCAAAAATGTGGTGTCGAAGACATGGCGTAGAAGAACAACGGTTATATGAAATGGTTAAATTAAAAAATCAATTTCAAGATATTTTAGAGGATTGTTTAAATTTATTAGAAAATGGAGAAATTACTGAAGGGGATGAAGAACGTTTTAAAAAAAATGGTGTTACCCTAAGCAATATGAGAGAATATTATGATAAACATCGACATCGAAATGATCATCATCGACATAATCAAAGTCGAAGAGATTCAAAGGTTATAATAAATAATATTAATTAATTAATTATTTTTTTTTTATTTATTTAATTATATTAAAAAATAATAGTAATAATATTAATAATAATAATATATATTAAAATCTTATTTAATGATATTATTTAATATATATATATATATATATATATGAAATAAAAAAAAAAAAAATTTTTTTTATTAAAAATTTAAATTTATTCACTAGTTATCTTATGAAGAAAGAAGAGAAAAAAAAGAATATAGAGAATATTTAAAACGTCAAAAAGTGATACAAAGATCACAAAAAAAAAGAATAGTATTAAAATTGGAAGAAGAATCTGATAATGAAGAACAAGGTAACATTAATAATATTAATAAAATAAATAAAAACCTTTTTTTTTTTTTTTTTTTTTTTTTTGGACATAGTTAAAATTTTAATTTGATATATATATATATTTATATTTATTTTTTTCTTTGTTTTTGTTTTGTTTTTATATTTGACATAATTAAAATTTTAATATATTTATTTATATTATATAAAAGAGGAGCCAAATACCTTATCTCTACATGAAATTGAATTTGAATTAAATAATGATGCCAGTCTCTTACAAGAAAATTCTGATATATCTAATTTAACTTCTTCAGATAAAAATTTATTAAAAATCATTATGTGTTGTGGTCTTTATCCAAATTTGGTAAATTTTTTTTCTTATCTCTATCTTATATATATATTCATTTCTATAAAAATAATAATAAATATAAAAAAAATTTTTTTAATTTAATTTTATATAATATATATGTCTATTTAATAAATCGTTTTATTAATTTTTTTTTTTTTTTTTTATTATTATTATTTATTTATTTATTTAATAAAATATATTGCTAAAAAGGCTATTGCTGACAGTGCAAACCCAATGAGAAAAGATAATGAACAAAATTTTCATACTAAAAATAAATCGTAACTATTATTATTATTATTATATTTTTATTATTAATTATTATTTTAATTAATTAATTTTATTTTATTTTATTTTATTTTATTATTATTATTATTATTATTATTATTATTATTATTATTATTATTATTATTTTTCTAATTATTACATTTTATATATAATACTGTTTTTATTTTTGAAAATAGTTTTATTTATATGCATCCTTCAAGTATTTATTATTCCAAACCAGAATTATTACATTCAAGGTATGATGATGATAGAATGAAAAATGAAAAAGGAGAAGAAAAAGATAATGAAGAAGAAAAAGAACCAAGACCTGAAACATTATATTCTTTAAGAAATGAAATGGTTATCACAGAACTATTATGTTATCAAAGTCTTTTAGAAACTCAACGACCTTATCTTGTTAATGTAGTACGACTTCCAGCACTTCAAGCTTGTCTGTTATTTTCTAAAAAAAGTAATAATAATAATAATATATGTAAATGTATATAAATATATAAATTCATAAAAAAAAAAAAAAAAAAGTAGAATAGAATAAAAATATATTTATAAAAAATATATTTTTAGATAATTTATTATTTATTTATATATCTATTATATATATAAATAATTAAAAATATATATAAAATATATTTATATCTATATTTATTTAAAATCTTTTTTTTTTTTTTTTTTTTTTTTTTTTTTTTTTTTTTAAATTTTTATTTTCAATTTTTATTTTTATTTTTTAATTTTTATTTTTAAATTTTAATTTTTTACTTTTAATTTTATTTTATTTTTTTATTTTTATTATTATTTTTTTTTTATAGTTGATACAAATTTAGATTTGACAAAGATGGTTATTGATGACTGGTTATTATTAACATTTATTAATAATAAAGAAGCTGAAAAAGCTCTTATCCTTGCGAATTGGTTAAGATTAGCATGGGAATATACCATTAATATAAAACTTGAAGTAAAAATAAGAAATAATAATAAAAAAAAAAAAAAAAAAAAAAAAAAAAATTAAATATATATATATATAATATAAATATATACATTTTAATATATAATTAAATATTTATTCATATTACTAAATAAAATTTTAATTATTATTATTATTATTATTATTTAATTTCCAAATTTTTATTTTTTTATTATTATTTTTATTATAATTTTTTTTTTTTTTTCTATTTAGCAATTATTATTTAAAAAAGATTCAAAGCCTTCATCATTTGAAATAGATAAAGATCTAGATGAACCATTAGAAGATTTAAATGATTATACCCTACCCGCCTTTGTTAAAAAAATTAGAAAGGATTGGGAAGAAATTCAATATAATAAAAATTTAAGAGATGATGAACAATCTTCTATTGAAGCGGATGATGTTACAAGTATTAATTTTATTATTATTTTTTTTTTTTTATGAAAAAAATTATTATACATATAATTATATTAATAAAGAAAAAAATACATATTAAACAACAATGATAATAACAACAACAACAACAATAATAATAATAATTATATTTAAAAATTTTTTTTTTTTTTTTTAATGTTTTATAGGATTATTAATAGAATTTATGAATATGAAAGTTGATTGTAGGGTAACTAAGCCTTCAAGTAATGAATTATCAGCTATGGTAAATATAAATTATACTAAAAATTTAAATAAATTTAAATAATAATACTATGTAAAATAAGTAAAATAAAATAAAATAAAATAAAATAAATTTTCATTTAATCAATTTATTCATTTAATCAATTTATTCATTTAATCAATTTATTCATTTAATCAATTTATTCATTTAATTAATTTATTCACCCTTTAACTTTTTTTTTT